>JAVKPL010003660.1:0-203198 GCA_032173675.1 Gastrolobium villosum
ACCCACAACCTCAGCCTAAGGACTGACATTGGTGCTCCAGGGTTGTCACGAAGGCATCTTATACTGACCACACATATAACACGAAGAAATGGGTTGATCAGGCCCAAACTAAGGAATCACATGTGTAATAGTCAATAAGAGTCTACGTACAACTATACAGCACTTAACACAATCACACAATCATCAGAGTTCCCAAAGAAACTGCTCTGATACCATAAAATGTAACACCCCGTTACCGGACCGGTGTGTTAACAACAAATATGATATTAAGCGCAGTTACAATCACAGTAATTGAGTTAATTAAATTACGGGCAACCTTTTTTTCTTTTATCATATTCCTTTTCATAACAATAACCTTTTCCGTAATCAATTAAAACAACACTATAATTGTAAATGCAATTCGCGGAATCATTCAGTTTAGTAACATCACTAATCTTTCTTTTTGTTCAACCCATTTAAACTCATCATCTTACTCTCACATCTAACCATGTTATAGTCCTTTATATTAGCTACGCGTGGTTTCAAACCGCGCACCATTTGGAGTTCTACACACTAAGTTAAGCCCCTTTCTTTTGTCTAGAAAAACCTGAATTTTCAAAATTTACACTGTGGTAATCGATTACCAGGGAGTGGTAATCGATTACCACCAGCTAAAAATGAGGCAGTAGCCAATTTTTCATCCCCTGTTCTCTGGTAATCGATTACCAAAGTTGGGTAATCGATTACTCCACTTGGTAATCGATTACCAAGCCTCTGGTAATCGATTACCAGGCAGACAGTAGCATTTATTTCGTCCCCTGTTGCATGGTAATCGATTACCATGCTTGGGTAATCGATTACTATGCAATAAAAATGACAGTAGACAGTTTTTTAAGTCCAAAAGGAGTTGTGTAATCCATTCCTAATACCGTAATACTCCACACAACACTTACACATACCCTAATGTAGGCTCTAGGCCCTTCCATCATGCATTTTCATACAAGAATACATCCATTACATAATCCTTGAGTTTATGGCCATTTACAACAATAATGAGCCATTTACAACATCATGTATCAAGGCCTCAAATACAAGAAATGTGGCAATGGACAAGTCCCATGCTCACTCAAAATATACAATAGATACTAAAGGCATACATATACATCAAATTTGAAGGACTTAACATGTAGTCATGAACATACAAAGGCATGGCATTTTCAACATGCACAAGTTCATGATCTAAATCCAAAGCATTAAACATATGCAAAGTGTGTCTCAATCAAATCCTCAACACACTGTGCCTCCAATATGCACCTCATGCTCCACTCCTCCAGGCTCAACCTAACCTGAAATTATGCCCCCAAACACGGGGTGAGATATACAAATATATCTCAGTAAACCAAGGGCCCTGGAGGCTTCTCCACCCCATGGCTCACTCAATGTGCAACAATGACATTTATGTAAAATGCATGACATACAATATCACGAACAACTGGAGACAAACCGAGAACATCCACAATTGGATTACGTTCAAGGACTCCATCTTATAACTCCCGAGACCTTCCTGGCGCCTCTCCCATGGTTGAGAAGACTCCATGGCAAAACCCAACTGGAACTCCTCATGAGCCCTATCCAGCGGAAGTCCCACGTTTGGATCATCCTGGTGTCGCTCCCAGAGTCGACCCCACGGCAAAACCCAACTGGAATTCCCAGCGGAATTATCCAGCGGATGTCCAAACCAACACACATCAACTGGCCAGTGACCAAACAATTTCACACATATCATGCAATAAAGCATGAAACACACAATCACATAATGTCCAATGACACAAAATCCAACCACACCCTTCCACTAGGTGTGGTGGAGCACACAAGGGACTAAACCCCAGTTCCAAAGGTTACTTCAACACCGAGCCAATGCTCCATACGTAAGCTCCAAGCTTAATCCGCCACCATAGCGTCCAAGAGAGGCAACCTAAATGATCAACAACATGATCATCATCAATCACATATAGTCAATTATCTTCACAATAATGCTAACCAACATAACCACTTAAGCCTAAGGCTATTTTTCCATACCATTTTACTTCAATCTCTTTTATAGATCAATTTACCAATTACACCATGCATCACACCTTCTTCCCTCTCATTTCCACCATATCACACTATGCCATCATCCATTTAAACATCATTTTCAATCATTCAACCTCAACTACATCATTTTTGCATCATTTTTCCTCACTTTCCTTCATAATTCGGATTCTTCAAAAAGTATGCCCCAAGGCTTTTTCAATTCAATTTAACACTCATCATATAATCATATTAACACATCATGCAACAACTTATCAATCCATTTCTTACATAATTCATTTTTCACAAATCTTAGGCATCATTCAAAAATCCTAAGTTATGAGAATTTTTCACCAATAATTTTTATTGCATTTCTAGCTCAAATACATCATTCTAAGACATAATCATCTAATAGCATTTTTCCATTTGAGCTCTCTAACACAACATATCACAAAATCCCTCTTTAGGGTCCATAATCCAAATTCAAAAATCAACCAATGAAATGTTGAAATAACTCACCCAAATGCACGGTATATGGCTCCACCTAAGCATACTCCACCATTGGAGCACCTAAAAGCTCCATGAACACAAATCTAAGCTTCTTGGCCACGGACTAGAGGAGGGTTTTTCGCAAAATATAGTTGGATTCAAGGCTTGCCAATAGTGCCAATGTGTTTAGAAGGCCATTTACAACAAATTTCAACACAAAGTTTGCAAGATTTGGTGGAGAAATGACCAAGTTACAAGGAAAGGAAGATTTTGACCTCACTTGCCATGGAGGGGCTGCACTTCACGGGGAAGAAGAGAGGGAGGAGAGAGAAAAAATGTTGTGTAATTGTGACTTTCAAGTCACTTAAACCACCCGCGGGTCCCACACGCGTTTTAACTTTAATCCCGATAAAAATTCTGATCATAAATTCTTAATCTACATATTTTTCTGGTCCATGACATATTTTTCTTTCCTAAAAATATTGATAAAAATTTCACACTTATCGGTACACTCATACCGCAGTATTATACACCAGAAAATCACTATTCATCAAAATTTTCAAAACTTGCCTATTCACACAATTTTTCGTCCTGATTCCATATCCGGCATTATTTTTGCCATTTGAGATCCCCAACTCCATTTTTCATGCCTCGGTTTACGTTTTTGGCAAATTACCATTTTGCCCTTGATACTCATTTTGACCCCAATTTCGGGATTTTCACTAATCCTTCCCTTTTAACCCACATTTTATCAATTAAATTCACATTTGAATTTACGAGGTGTTATAGTTATGTAACGAAGGAGATATGAATTTCGCAAACTCACTATTGCTTGCTGTAAAACTGAAACCGGAACGAACAATGCCCACTAATTTCTTTCAAAAACTGTAACGTGAGCTCATAAAATTCTCATATTTTAGGACAAGAAACTAGACATCCTATTGACACGAGCTGTCGAACTCGTGTAAATTAAAAATTATTTATTTAGGGTTCAGAAAATTTGCAGTAAAGTGGAAACCCTAAGTCGTCTCTCAAGGAAATTGTTTGGGTGAAAATCGTTGCTGAAAATAGAAAATAAAAGGGGGGGTTTGATTTCAGTTTAAATAATTTAAAAAGGCAGAATATAAAATTGGAATTAAAATTCGTAATTCAAAATTAACCAACCTAAGGTTAGGGTTACATGGACGTCCTTCATTGGATAAAAATTACCAAATTCACGGTTGATCTCAATTGAATCAGAATCCTTATTTTCAATTGAGAACAATCGGATCATCAAATCTGATGATTATCCCTTTTCCATGATCACAATCGCGAACCTCAGATCGAATATCCACAATCGCACGATATTGATCTGAGTTAGGAAAAGAAACAAATCTGGTTAAAGAATTAGAAAAATTACGAAATTCACGATTAATCTCAATTGAATCAGAATCCTTATTTCCAATTGAGGTTAATCGGATCATCAAATCTGATGATCATTCTTCACCCATAATCGCAATCGCGAACCTCAGATCGAATATCCACAATCGCACGATATTGATCTGAGTTAGGTTAAAGAAATAAATCTGGTTAGAGATTGATCGCAGATCCTCTAAACAGATCCATGGAATCCCTTCCCCTTAGGTTGATTAAAAGGGGGTCCAGCCTAGCATGGCTAGGATAAACATGATTACAAATTAAATTGCATAAAAGAAAAAGGAAGAAGAAGAAGAAGATGAAGAACGCGAAGAACGCTTCAGAGAAAAGTGTCTTGATCCTCCAAATTGAAAATTACATAATACCAAAATGTTTCTCCTCTTCTCCTACATATGCCCCTTGGGTTCAAAACACAATTTGGGATGGGCTCAATTAAGATCGGCCCATCTGACTAAAATATAAAATAAAATAAATAAAATAAAACTAAAACTAAAACTTGGCTTTGGGCCACTTAAGTAATTGGGCTTTAATTTAAATTACAAGTCCAATAATAAAATAAAATTCCAGCAAAAACATGTCATCTTGAGCTCAGGTTTAGACCATCTTCCCGTCCGAATCGAATTTCAGTAGCTGAAATAGCAATTATAGCCCTTCCTGTTAGCTGTAAAACGCAACAAGAACGGAGTCAATCGGACATCTGTAGAGTGAGATATGGTCAAAATACGAAAGTAGTGTAAATCTGGAAAATTATGACGAAAATCAATTAAACCCAATTAAAAACTAGAATTCTAATTTAACCCAAAAGATCTTTATTTAATTCAAATAAAACCTAAAAATACCAACCAATAGTAACAAATAAATGTAATAAAATATGAGTTATCAAATTCCCCCACACTTATCTTTTTGCACTCCTGGGCAAAAACTAAAATTAAAAGCAAAGACTAAGATCAACCAATCATTTCCAATAATTAGCAAGTATACAAAAGATAACAAAAATCACAAGTCTTGAACAGATAAAATAATCAGGACAAAATTCCTTATTCTCAAATCACAAGACCTGTCAATTTCAATTGCAACTGCTAACTACACAAAAATGGTTCCTCACAGGATGCTCTCAATTTTCTCTCAAGTGTATCAGTTAATTCAGTATATCACTCAAATCAACTCAAGAAAATCATCCTACCATAGGCTTGCTCAAGTTCTACTTCTCCACTGCTAATAACACATGCATGCACAAATCAAAAGGGCTTTATGCAGGGTTGTAATGGGGCTGAGGTAAAGGTATGGATGAATATGGAAGAGAAGGCTAAACACCCCAGAAATTTACAAAGAGAAAAAGTTAAGAACTAAACTAAGAACATAAAACAAAGATACTGAAAAGATAGAAATAAACATTTTTTTTGTTTTTGTTTTTGTTTTTGTTTTTGTTTTTGTTTTTGTTTTTGTTTTTGTTTTTGTTTTTGTTTTTGTTTTTGTTTTTTTTTTTTTGTTTTTTTTTTTTTGTGTGTGTAAAACCACATAGCAGAAATGAATCTGATGGTCAACCCCCACACTTAAACTTTTGTCCGTCTCGGGCAAACCCCCACACTTAAACACAACATCACAATGAAACCAATGCTCAGTAAATCTCCAGGGTAGGGAATCAATTGGTTTTTCACTTAGGCTTGTAATGCGGCTGAAGAAATAAAGGGTAGAAAGGCTCAAAGGGGCTCACCAAGGGATAATAATATAAGGGATGACTATCTGGCTAAAGTGGGTAAAGAAAGAAAAAAACGCCTCAATCATATTCATGCATGCAAGTGAAAAGTGCAGTTTCAAAAAGAACAAGAGCAAGTTCTAGAGGACAACAATCAAGAGTAGAATCACACAAGAAAGAAAGACTGGCCTACATATGAAGACCATGTCTACAGGCTCAAAAACCTCACAAGGGTATACCAAATCATGCAATCAGCAGCACAGTATCAAGTAACAAGTAACAAGTAATGCAATCCAAGAATCAAGAACCAGGCCTAAGCAGAAATTTCTATCAAACCCTGTGATTTAAGTATAATCCATGTACCACTCAATAATAACCAGAAAGAAGAGGAAAATCTACCTACGGAAGTCAAAAACTAAAAGAAAGAAAGAAAAAGAAAAATGCAAATAACAGAAAGAAAAGAAAAAGAGGGAAGAAGACTCCCTGGACTCCCTAAGGAGGATAAACAACATCAGTGAGTAGAGCCTCTGTCTCCACAGGTTGCTTCTGGGGTCCTTCATGAACAACTTTGAGGTGATGGCCAATCATTGTGCAACTCTTCCCCATCTGCTTATCACGCAACTTTGGGGGCTTTCTTTTATGTATGCATTTTTTCTTCTCTTGATCATTTCTTCCAACCTTACGCAAACTTTTCTGCATACTAAAAATAGAGGAAGAAATTTTTTGTACCCATTTCATCTTGGGTCCATGAGAGTTAGGATCAAAATCATTACCAGAATGGGGAGTCTTGCCTAACTCCACATTTAGTACAAATTCAGAATCATTAATAGGTAGGTCAGAATCCACAGGTAAAGCACAATCATTAATCAATTCAGAATCAACCTTACCAACCACATCATGAATCACATTTATGCATGAAACCAAATGCTCAACTTGAACCTTAGAATGCTTCATGGAATCAAATATGCTAAAATGTAAAATGCTATCACCAAATTCCATGGATAGAGTCCCAGCATGCACATCTAATTTGGTCCTTGCAGTTTTCAAAAAGGGCCTCCCAAGTATGATTGGGGGCGTACTACTAGGAGACTCACCCTCCATATCTAAAATGTAAAAGTCAGCAGGAAATATCAGGTTATTTACTCTGACTAAAACATTTTCAATTAAACAAGAAGGGTGAGCATTGCTCCTATTGGCTAACTGGATAATAACACCAGTAGCACGCAAAGGATCAAGACCAAGGGACTTGTAAACAGACTCAGGCATGACTTTAATGGAAGCACCTAAGTCTAGCATGCAATCATCAAATATAGAACTTCCTCTAATGCAGTGAATAGTAAATGTTCCTAGATCTTTGCATTTCTCAGGCATGGGTTGGATGAGGGCTGATACATTATGGCTCACGTTAACTAGCTCGTCCCCCTTCAGTCGCCTCTTATTGATGCATAATTCTTTTAGGAATTTGGCATATTTTGGAATCTGCTTGATTGCATCTAAGAGAGGAATGTTAACTTCAACCTTCCTGAATGTGTCTAGTAACTCCTTCTCTTGTGCTATTTCTGCCAATTTCCTGGAATTGATGGCTCTTTGAGGGAAGGGAAGCGGAACAGAGAACTCAGGTTCATTGTCAAGTTTTCGCTTCTCTTGCACTGTCTTATTTTTTTCCAATGCTAGTTCATCCTCAACTGTAGCTTGCTGGGGCTCATCCAGTTGCTTGCCTGACCTTAGAGATATAGCACTGGCATTTGCATTCCCTTTTGGTTTTGGAACTGTTTGCGAAGGAAGAAAACTGCTGGAACTTTGAGGTTGAACCTGACTCATTGATGTTGCCAACTGCCCAATCTGTGTTTGCAGGTTCTGAATTGTAGATTCAGTCTGCTGCTGAAATTGCAAGTTACTCGTCGCCATCTGTTTCACCAAATCTTCTAGTGAAGGACCGCAATTGATTTGCTGTTGGGCTAGTGGCTCCTGTTGCAAATGTTGTGGAGGTACAGCCTGCTGGAAATTTTGCCTCTGTTGATAAGGAGGAAGGCTCTGCTGGTTTAGGTTCTGATTCCAATTCAAGTGGGGATTCCAGCGAGGATCGTAAGTATTAGAGAAGGGATTGTATTGCTGCTGCTGATACTGCAATTTTCCTGGAAAAACTCCTACTACAGCTACTGTCTGGTCAGCTAGAGGGATGCTATCATGAAAGGAAGGGCAGACATCCATGGGATGAAGAGGATCACAGTAGATACCACACAAGTTGCTCATTTGTGGAGTGGGAGGCTGCACTATCTGTGTTACTGCCAATTGTCTCAGTTTAACTCTTCAAGCTTATTTTCAATTCTTTGATTATTCATGCTTGATGCTACTGTAGAAGCTGCTGAGGATTGGACTGTGGATGCTTGCACTAAAGTATACTCAGAAAAATAGAAACACACAAAAATGGATAATTCAAAAACAATTTTTTTTTGTTTTGTTTTTTTTTAAACAGAAACAGAAAACGAAAATTAAAAGAAAATTAAAATAAAAGAGAAAAAAAAAATTAAGGAGAATTAAAGAAATTTTTTTTTAATTTTTTTTAAACTCTGTAACAGAAACGAAAATTAAGAAGAAAACTGAAACAGAAAAGATAATTCAAATGAAAACTGAAACAGAAACGAAAATTAAAGAGAATTAAAATGAAAACTGAAACTGAAACGAAAATTAAAAAACAATCGCGAACCTCAGATCGAATATCCACAATCGCACGATATCGATTTGAGTTAGGAAAAGAAACAAATCTGGTTAAAGAATTAGAAAAATTACCAAATTCACGATTAATCCCAATTGAATCAGAATCCTTATTTCCAATTGAGGTTAATCAGATCATCAAATTTGATGATCATTCTTCACCCATAATCGCAATCGCGAACCTCAGATCGAATATCCACAATCGCACGATATTGATCTGAGTTAGGGTAAAGAAATAAATCTGGTTAGAGATTGATCGCAGATCCTCTAAACAGATCCATGGAATCCCTTCCCCTTAGGTTGATTAAAAGGGGTTTAGCCTAGCACGGCTAAGATAAACATGATTACAAATTAAATTGCATAAAAGAAAAAAGAAGAAGAAGAAGAAGATGAAGAACACGATGGACGCTTCAGAGAAAAGTGTCTTGATCCTCCAAATTGAAAATTACATAATACCAAAATGTTTCTCCTCTTCTCCTACATATGCCCCTAGGGTTCAAAACACAATTTGGGCTGGGCTCAATTAAGATCGGCCCATCTGACTAAAATATAAAATAAAATAAATAAAATAAAACTAAAACTAAAACTTGGCTTTGGGCCACTTAAGTAATTGAGCTTTAATTTAAATTACAAGTCCAATAATAAAATAAAATTCCAGCAAAAACATGTCATCTTGAGCTCAGATTTAGACCATCTTCCCTTCCGAATCGGATTTCAGTAGCTGAAATAGCAATTGTAGCCCTTCCTGTTAGCTGTGAAACGCAACAAGATAGGAGTCAATCGGACATCTGTAGAGTGAGATATGGTCAAAATACGAAAGTAGTGTAAATCTGGAAAATTATGACGAAAATCAATTAAACCCAATTAAAAACTAAAATTCTAATTTGACCCAAAAGACCTTTATTTAATTCAAATAAAACCTAAAAATACCAACCAAGAGTAACAAATAAATGTAATAAAATATGAGTTATCAGCTATGCTTCAATTTGGTACCTCACACACTCCATTTGGTTAAGAATTGATTAAGATATGATTTTTTTAAAACTGAGCTCACTACTACATAAAATTCTGACAACACTTTAAACCCTTACATCCATACGTTTCTTTTACACCATAAAATGTCAAAGTAATTTAAACTTTGTTCTCTCATCACCATAGAACATAACATACCTTAATCATTCATGAAAAACTGTAAAACAATCTCATAGCCTAATTTAAAGCTCAATGGCCGAAGCTTACATAACAAAAGGAATTTCATGAATTTCATGCATTAATGCAACTTCTAATCAATGAACCATAATCTTACCACTAAAAACATATTCTTAACTTAACATAACATCGTTAAACTCATCTCCATGTATCTTATTCATGCTAGGCTGAATTTCCCTTTTAAAGTTCATCAATTTTCTTATAAACTAATACCATTTTCTTCACTTAAATCCTAATAAAATCATTCTAATTTCATGATTCCACTTAGGCAATACATCAAACACTTGATATACATAATTAAACTCATACTTTACCTATTTCATCACATGATGACCGCTTTGTCTAGTTTAAGGTTTAATGAATTCTCTTTCAATTTTTCTATCACTTGAACCTTCATCAATACATATACTATCTTTTATTTCATTTAGCCATATTATCAAACACTTGGTGTTCACATTTTCACACAAAATTTGAACCATATAGGATCCGTCAAACTCATCCCTTTTGAGATTTGAATCATTCAACCAAGCTTCATCAATTAATCCCACTTAAGGACTTGAAAACAATCAATATTTCATCATACTATAACATAAATAACATGATATTAACTTCACAACTCAGCCCCCAATCTCATAAACCTAATAATAAATCCATGTAATTTAACTAAGGAAAGGTAGTTTAGTTACCTTAAACACCACTAGAAGACTACTACTTCAATTTTACTTCTAAAAGGCATGAAAATCCATCATCACACCAAGAGGACAACTTGATATTCGCATGGAGAAGAGAAGAAAAGCATCTTCATATGATATCTTCAAGAAGGAAAAAGCACAAGGTTTTACTCTTCATTCACTAAGGATTTTTTTTTCCTCAAAAGGAGCTAGATGATTTAAACACTAGAATACCATGTTCTCTCATCACCCTTCCTTCCATGCATGCCTCGGTTTTGAAGAAGACAAGCACAGGTTTTTTTTTTGTTCCTTTTCTCTTTTGATGACCGTCCAAGTGATGCACTAAAAGATAAATCCTCTTTATTGACTTACAAGGCTATTTCCCTAAGGTGGTGGGTTCTTATTGGCTAACATAATAGCACTCTAAATCCTCCCCACCTTGTGCGCTGATGAGGGAAGGGTCAAATTTTATTTTTTTATTTAATTACTACCAACAAGTATTAATAACTTAAAACTAGTTAAATTTTCAAGACTAACACATTAATTCCTTCTACTAATTAATTTAATCTACATTTAATCCTATTTTTAAGAATTAATCTAGACTTATTTAAACAAAACTAAAATCCCTTAAAGTTCTTAAAATCCCCCAAGGAATTTAATTACATCATCTAATTAAAGTTTAGACTGGTTTATATTTAATTATAATTAAACCCCTAAACTTTCTTATAATTACATTTTGACCCAAAAACTTATTAATTATTAATATTAAGGTCTTATTAGACTTGCTTGGCATGAATTGAATCCTTGCATATCAACAAGATAATTTCATGATCAATGAACCATTACTTGACATAATTTGTCACAATTTCCTTAAACACAACTTAATCTACTAAACTCATGGTTGATTTCCTTAATTAACCTAACTTGATAATGAGGGTTGTTATAGTATGCTTCATTCTTGTGTGGCAAGAAAAGTGTTCATGTAAATCTAGAACAGTTATCAATAATCACAAAAGCATAGTAATTACCACCAAAACTCATTGTCCTTGCATGGCCAAATATGTCTATGTGTAATAACTCTAGAGGCCTAAAAGTATAAACAATATTTGTACTTTTAAATGAAGTTTTAATTTGTTTCCTATAACACCTCGTAAATTCAAATGTGAATTTATATGATATAATGTGGGTTAAAAGGGAAAGATTAGTGAAAATCCTAAAATTTGGGTCAAAATGTGTACCAAGGGCAAAATGGTAAATTGCCAGAAACTTAAACCGAGGCATGAAAAATGGTGTAGGAGATCTCAAATGATAAAAATAATGCCGGAAATGGATTCATGACGAAAAATTGAGTGAATAGGCAAGTTTTGAAAATTTGGATGAATAGTGATTTTCCCGGTGAAAAAATACCGCGGTATAATTGTACCGATAAGCTTGAAATTTTTATGAGTATTTTTAGGAAACAAAAATATTTCATGAACCAGAAAAATATGTAGATTATGGATTTGTGATCGGAATTAGGTGAGGGATTAAAGTTAAATCGTGTGTGGGACCCGCTCCCACCAAAATCCACTTAAGTCTTCTTTCTTTCTTCCCTCACGCTCTCTCTTTTCTCTCTCCCTCTTTGTTCTTCTTTCTCCCTTCGTGAACGCCTCCATGGGAGGCAAGGGCAAGAAAATTTTTGCCCTTTTCCACACTTTTGAGCCGCCAAATTGATAAAGTTCCAACACCAAAGTTGTTTATAGTGAGGTTGTGAGTATATTACCCTTCTTGAGAGAGCCATGAAAGTGAGTGTGTGATGAGATCGTTTTTCCACCTCATTGTGCGAATTTGAGGATTTTGGGGAGCATTGGTGGTGCTTTGCTTGGATGGACACTTGATCTTCAACCATTGGAGCCTTAGGCTATTGGTTGTAAGTATTTCTAGTTTCACGAAGTTTTTGTAAAAATCATAAAATGGGTTTTGTTGAAGTTGTGTTGGATGATTTGTGTAGTTAGAGAGCTCAAATGGAAAATGTGCATTAGATGATTATGTCTTAGAATGATGTATTTGAGCTAGAAATGCAATAAAAATTATTGGTGAAAAATGCTCGTAACTTAGGATTTTGCATGATGTCTAGGATTCGTGAAAATTGAATTGTGTAAGGAATGGATTGATGAGTAGTTGTATGATGTTGTAATATGATTATATGATGAGTATGAGTGTTAAATTGAATTGAAAACCTTGGAGTACCATCCTTTGAAAAATTCGAACCATAAAAGGGTTTGGAGGAAAATGATGTAAAAGTTGTGTAGTTGAGATTGTATGATAATAAGTGGTGTTTAAATGGATGGTAGGTTAGTATGTTGTTGTGGAATTGGAAGGAAGGATGTAAGATGTATGATTACTTTGAAAGTAAATGGTTGTTTTGGAAATGGTTTTGATGATCATGTTGTTGATCATATAGGTTGCCTCTCACGGACGCTATGGAAGCGGATTAAGCTTGGAGCTTACGTATGGAGCATTGGGTTCGGAGTTGAGGTAAACCTTTGGAACTCGGGTTTAGTCCCTTGTGTGCTCCACCACGCCTAGTGGAAGGTTGTGGTTGGAATTTGTGTTGTTGAACATTGTGTGAATATGTATGTTCATGCATTATTGCTTGATTGTGTGACATGCTTGGAGCATGTTGTGTGTAAATTGTTTGATCTCTGGCCAGTAGATGTTGTTGATTTGGACTTCCGCTGGATAATTCTGCTAGGGATTCCAGTCGGGTTTTGCCGTGGGACCGACTTTGGGAGCGGTACCAGGATAGTCCAACCGCTGGATAGGGCTCATGAGGTGTAACATCCAGCAAAATTAGAAAATTACATAACTTGCAATTAGGGATGTGTAGCATGCCTGAAATTCGAATTAAAAATTATGTATAGTGTGGAATTAATTTAAGCAGGAAAATTATTTTATGTTGATAATGTAGGTGAGCGTATGTGCCTATTTTAAAAGAGTCAAAACATTAATTAAGAAGGGAAAGTACTACATTTAATTACCATATAGGTAGGAGCTTTAATTATTTATGTAGGTATATGAGTTACATGCATTAATAGATATAATTGAAATTAGGTATGTCGTAGAGTGCTTGCCTGCGAATTTTATAAATACTTTTTGTTAGGATGGAATTAATTTAGATTAGGAAAAATAATTGAATTATGATTGTGGGTGAGTAATTATTTTAGGCATGTGAAACTTTTGTTAAAAGTACTGGAATAATTTAATAGTAACCTATATAAAACCCAATGAAACATAGGAGATATGGGAATTAATAAATTAGGGGACTAGTGTGTGTGTTAAGAAAAGCATTGGATTTATGTTTTGGACCCCCCATCCTTTTGTGACCGTCGCCCAAAGGCCGTATGAAGGGCTTAAATTCAGCCATAATTTATAATTTATCCTCACATATTATATTTAGTTAACCTATAAGATAGCCATGCATTGGTTGATTAATTACACATGGCAAATTCCTACCTTTTGTATCTCACCACACCTGCACCCAATAAGGAGAAATAAATCTCCTTGCATGAAATCCTATTGGCCATTGGCAGCCACATCCCCCAGCACCCAATGAGGCTAAAAAGAAATCTGATTATTATGTTCTTACTTGTAATTTTTGGATCAAAATTCTGACCTCTCATCCCCATTTCATTGAATCAAACCTATCCTCTTGCTTCCCCTTACCGAACGCCTAGTGGATGAGTGGTGAAATCTGGATGCCTACTTTCTAATGAGTCTCAAGCTATCCCTACTCTTTCAGGCTGTACGCTTAATGGGAAGAAACCAAAGTTCTTTTCTGGTCAATGGTTCAGACTTCTAATCAATGTTATCTCCCCATACCTCTCCTTCCATGCGCACACCCAAGACCCAAACAAGGACCGATTGTCATTTTGATTTAGGATCAAAGCTCAGCTCACCTCTCCTTCTTAGTCGCACGCCTCAAGGAAGGGCACTAAGAAAAACCATACGTACATCCCCCTTCCTCCCTTTTCTTCCCAAGCTGTGGGTTCTTTGAGAATGTACAAAACGTCTAAGCATTTTCTCTTTCCTTTCACTGATTCGGGCAAGGATTCCTCAGCACCGAGGTATTGTCTTTAATTTACTCCCTTGTTCCTTCGTATTATCCTCACTTTGATGGAGGGCCTCTACATGCAGGCTGAAGTTTATACTCCCACTGCCTTCTGTTTCTTGTGCGCACAACTTGCACAAGAGGGAATAACTGAACTCTGTTTCGTGGAGCATAGGGAGGGGAAAAGGTTGATCATTGACTAATTTGTGGCCGTTCATGTATTTGCAAGTAGAAGTAAGTATAATATTAAACCCTTCCTTGCTCTTGAATTGTTCGGCCCTCTTGTATGATAGGAGAATAAATTATTGTGGCCATCTCCATTCCTTTAACCTTATAATTATGTACAACATTAGGATTGGATGCATGTGAACCTTAACTGGAAACTTATGAATTTGGAAATAGCCTCACTTAAATGGTATCTGAGATGTAAATCCACCTCAAATCTTCCCTTCACCATCCCTGTTCCAGCATGCATGGGTATTTTAGAAAGAAAATTCTTTTGTTGTCATTTCATTGATTCTACTCATACGAACAAGTAGTGGGCTAGGTGCCTGCAACTTTCCAGATAACTTGACTTGTGAGTAGGGAAATAGTTCTCTTCAATTTTGTAGGATTGCCTCTTTTTGAACTAAATTATGAACTTAGCTTTGAATGTATTAAAACTTTCTGGATAGCCCTTTATCACTCTCCTAAAAGGTACCTACAAAAGATAAATTCCCCAATTTCTCTCCTCTATTTCGGTTGCATGTGTGTGTCTTAGGAAGTCAAACTTTGTCATCCATATCACCTTGTTTCTACTCACTGTACAGCTGCGATATTAAGGTTTGTGGTATCACTATAATATAAAACTTAAAATAAAAACTATTTTCTTGTGAAGAACAAAACTTGTATTTCTCCTTTTTCTGTGATATGTTGCTTACAATATGGATTAGTTTATATAGGCAGTAGATTTCCTTTTCATGAACCAAACATTAAAATAGCCATAAACCACAAAACTAAACTTCCAACTCTTGGCCTTTCACTTTCTCACAACTCTTGGCCTTTCATTTACCTACACATAAGACTGCTTAATTAAGACTATTAAATATAAAACTAATAAACCATTTAAAGTTTATTCAACAATTCTCATTCATAAACTTAAATGGTTCTACCATCTTTCATCCCAATCATCTTCTTGCAATTGTTGAGCAGCAACGTCGGCAGTGGCTTTGTGAAGATGTACCCGACTTGCTCTTGACTGGTCACGTGTGTTAGCTCCACATTTCCTTCCTTTACTTGATCCCGGATGAAGTGAAATCGGACGTCAATATGCTTGCTTCTTTCATGATTTATCGGGTTCTTGGCTAGCTCTATAGCCAACTTATTGTCAATTCGGATCATAGTTTGGCCGACTTGTTTTTCCTCCAACTTGCTTAGCAAATTCCTGAGCCACATTGCATGACAAACACACCAAGATGCAGCTACATATTCAGCTTCACATGTCGACAGTGTCACAATAGGTTGCTTCTTCGAAATCCAGGTGAATGTCGTGTTGCCCATGAAAAACACATAACCAGCCGTGCTCTTTCGATCATCTACGTCTCCACACCAATCACTGTCAGAATATCCAATCAACTTGTATTTTGCCGAGCTCGAGTAGTGTAACCCGTGTGAAACTGTACCTTGAACATACCTCAGAATTCTCTTTACCGCCTTCCAATGTGTGTATCTCGGCTCCTCCATGAACCGACTTACTATGCCGACACTCAACGAGATATCCAGCCTCGTGCATGTGAGATAACGTAGGCTTCCCACCAAACTTCTGTACTTGCTTGCATCAACACGGTCTCCTCCATCAAACTTAGAGAGTTTTGAACCGGGTTCCATTGGTGTTGAAACTGGGTTGCAATCTTCCATCTTGTACTTCTTCAAAATCTTTTTTGCATAAGCCTCCTGTGACACGAAGATTCCCTTCTCATTTTGTTTTACTTCCAAACCAAGAAAGAACTTCATCAAATCGAGATCTGTCATTTCGAACTCTCTTGTCATTGTGCTCTTGAACTCTTGTATCATCTTGGCATTGTCTCCCATAAAAATGAGGTCGTCAACATAAAGAGCCACAATTAACAAGTCTCCTCCATTTTTCTTGACATAAACAGCATGTTCATATGGACATTGTTCAAGTCCATTCTCCTTGAAATATTTGTCAATACGAGCATTCCATGCCCGTGGTGCTTGCTTCAACCCGTAAAGTGCTTTCTTCAATCTCAGCACCTTCTTCTCTTCTCCTGCCTTCATGTAGCCCGGCGGTTGTTCCACATAAACTTCTTCTTCAAGAACACCATTCAGAAATGATGACTTTACATCCATTTGATGCATTGGCCATCTGTATTGAGCAGCCTGTGAGATGAGTAGCCGAATTATCTCCATCCTTGTAACAGGGGCAAACACCTCTTCATAGTCAATTCCAGCCTTCTGCTTATAACCTTTTGCAACTAGCCGAGCTTTATATCGTCCTATCTCCCCTTGAGCATTCATCTTCTTCTTGAACACCCACTTCACTCCAATGGGCCGACTTCCTTCTGGTAGCTCGGCTAACTCCCATGTGTTATTTCGGTCAATGGCTTCTATCTCCTCATCCATGGCATCTTGCCATTTCTTATCTCGGATGGCTTCTTCAAAACTTATGTTCTCAGAGTCTGCAAGAAGACAAACAAAATGTACCTCACTTGTTGACTCATATATGTCTTGTATGCTTCGCATCCTGGGTTGTCGTACCTCGTCTTCATCATCAGAAGCTTCAGGACTTGCCGGGTTGATAATTTGTGTTGAGATTTCGTCTTCAAAGTTTACCTCAGAAGAATTGTTCCAGTCCCACTCATTTGCTTCATTGATCTTTACATCTCTGCTTACTATGACTTTCTTGTTGACGTGGTCAAACAGCTTATACCCCTTTATTTTTTCATCATATCCAATAAAAACATATTTCTTGCTTTTATCCTCGAGCTTGGTTCTGAGTTGGTCCGGTATGTGTGCATAGGCTACACTGCCAAAAACTCTGAGATGAGCCACTGAAGGCTTTTGACCGCTCCATGCTTCCTGTGGAGTTTTATCATCCAAGCTCGAATGTGGACATCGGTTTTGCACATACACAACACACTGCACAGCTTCCGCCCAAAACTCCTTTGGCATCCTTTTGTTCTTCAGCATTGACCGAACCATGTCAAGAATAGTCCGGTTCTTTCTTTCAGCCACGCCATTCTGTTGTGGTGAGTATGGTGCTGTTAGAAACCTCCTTATCCCCTGTTCCTCACAAAATGACATAAACGCTGTTGAAATATATTCCCCACCTCTGTCAGACCGCACCGATTTGATATAGCTTCCTGTTGCCTTCTCAATCATCACCTTGAACCTTTTGAACACATCAAACACCTCGGACTTCTCCTTCAGAAAGTAAACCCAAGTCTTCCGTGAGAAATCATCAATAAAGGAAATAAAATACTTCTTACCGCTGAAGGAACCCGGATTGATGGGTCCACACAAGTCGGTATGTATTAGTTCCAGAGGTTGCTTAGCCCAGAATCTTGCCATCTTCTGAAACATGGTCCTGGCATGCTTGCCAAGTACACAACTCTCACAAAAATTTCCTTCAAAGTTGATGCCAGGTAACCCTTCCACCATCTTCTTCTTTGCCAACTCGGTTAGACCACCATAATGTAGGTGACCAAACCGGAGATGCCAAAGTGACGCCTTATCTTCCACCTCGGCTTGTAAACATTCAACCTGTACACATTTCAAATTCAGTTTATACATATGATTCTTACCCATTTGAACCCGAACTATCAGTCGACCTCGCTCATCTTTCAAATACAATACCCGGTCTTTCATAATAACCGAGTAACCTTTCTCCATCAGTTGACCCATGCTTAAAATATTGCTTTTTAGGTCGGGTACATAGTATGATAGTACACATCTCGAATTGAGCCAATTAACCCGTCCTTTTGTAGGAAACAGATCGTACCTCGGCCTTTTACCTCAACCTTTAAGGCATCCCCGAACGAAACATGTCCGGTTTCCACCTTTCTCATCTCCTTGAAGAAGTGCTTATGTTCGCACATGTGGTCGCTCGCACCCGTGTCAAGATACCACTCCATGTCATCGTCTGGACTTCCTTCACTGTGTGTCATTAACAAGACACCATCCTTTATCTCGCCTTCTGTGGCTAGGTTGGACGTCTCCTCCACTTTTTTCTCCTCTCTGCATTCTTTTGCGAAATGTCCGACTTTGCCACAGTTGTAACACTCGTCCTCGTCCTCTCCAGTTTTGTTGACTTGACTGTCCTACCTCATCATTATACACTTCTTGACTTCGGCCTCGACCTCTACCACCACGGCTAGTACCTCGTCACCACGGCCACATCCTCTACCTCGAAAATTTTGAGAATAGAGCATCTTCTCATCTTTAATTGTTGCTTTGGTCTGAAGTGCCTGCTCAAGAGTTTCCTCCTTCTTCTTCTTTCTTTGTTCATGCGCTTCAAGGGAACCCGCTAACTCGTCAATGGTGAGTGTAGACAGGTCCTTGGACTCCTCTGTGGCACAAACCACGTTTTCGAACTGGTCTGTCAAAGATCTCAAGATTTTCTCCACCACTATGGTGTCAGGTATATCTTCTCCATTCCGTTTTAACTGGTTCACAATTCCTTGAACCCGGGCAACGAACCCGGATACTCCTTCCGTGTCCTTCATCTTCATTCCCTCCAACTCGGCACGAAGGGTTTGAAGCCGGACTTGTTTAACCCGGTTAGCTCCTCTATAGACATTTGCCAAGATGTCCCAGGCTGCCTTTGAGGTCTCACAATTTGCTATCTTCTCGAACCCGGATTCGTCTACAGCTCGGAAGAGCATGAATAACGCCAGCTTGTCTTTTGCACGCGTCTCTTTCAACGCTTTGGTTTGAGCCGCCGAATGGCTTCCAGTGTCCTGTGGTTCTACAAAACCTGCTTGAACATTCTCCCAAGCGTCCTGGGATCCGAGAAGAGCCTTCATCTGGATGCTCCAATTCTCGTAGTTCTCCTTCGTCAACTTAGGTAGTGCCATATCACTCCCCTTCTCCATAGCTCTGATACAAATTTGTGGTATCACTATAATGTAAAACTTAAAATAAAAACAACTATTTTCTTGTGGAGAACAAAACTTGTATTTCTCTTTTTCTGTGATATGTTGCTTACAATATGGATTAGTTTATATAGGCAGTAGATTGCCTTTTCATGAACCAAACATTAAAATAGCCATAAACCACAAAACTAAACTTCCAACTCTTGGCCTTTCATTTACCTACACACAAGACTGCTTAATTAAGACTATTAAATATAAAACTAATAAACCATTTAAAGTTTATTCAACAAGGTTTGCAAGTCTGAAAAATGAATGTGGTAAGGCTTGGATTATAAATCATTTTAACTTCGGAACTATCATTAGTTTAAGGAAATTATTTAGGTTGTGCATGTGATGTAAACCCCGAAACAGTATTCTTAGGCAGCAGTAATTGTTGCCATTTACTAGAAATTGAAAAGGGTAAAACTTAAGCAGAAAATTTTTAGTCTTGGGAGCATGGGAAACCAACGGAGTATAAGTATTGGTAGCATGGAAGTTATTTGTAAACTATAGGACTAGCTCGAAACAAATTCTGAATTGTCATGCTTAAATATATAGGTGCGCAAATCTTAAAGTGGGACTATGTTTGGGGTTAAAACCGAATTGGCATGAGTGGAAAACCTTAGGATTTCTTTCGCTGTACACATTGTCAAATTAAAGTGAAGTTAGAAAACTAATTCTTTATGGGAACCATGGAAAAACCGTTCATATACATGGATTAGGGGGCATAGAAAATAATTGTAAATTATAAGAACCAAGTTAAAATTATGTTTGGTTTTTCTTGCTTGATTAGGTGCACATAACCCTGGAATGTGGACTGAGTTTGCTGCTGTTTGATGAGTGGTTGGGCATGCAAAGTAAGTGTTAGGTGGTATTACCTAATGTGACTATTGACTAGTGTATGAAGTTGTAACATGATGCTACATAATCCTTAAAATTATCATGTTCTGTATGATGAAAGTATTCTGCCATGAAAAGGCCTTGATGGTAATTTGATTATGAGGTAAAGTTGTTATGTGACAGCATAACGTATATGAAAATAATGATATAAGCATGCATCTTATATCATACCGCATCTATTTTTCTGTTTTGTGTGTGACAGCATAGCATGGCATGCATGTACCAAATTCATGTTAGCCTTGAAATTTAGAATATTTATATACAGGACCATGTGTTTGAGCACGCATCATATAGGCATCCCTCCGGTACCAGGGTACGGGACACTTGGCATCCGTTCGCATAGGCCACAGTTGGAATCCACCTTTGAGGGTGCCGAACTATGGGATCTCCATGGTGTTATTGCGTGCATGATGGTGCTATGAGCGCAAATGAAGGCGTTATATATGCACTATTATATGATAATAAGGAAAAGGAAAAAGGATATGTTGAAGTGACTGTTTATGATTTTGTGCCTAGTTTAATACTGTTGCATTATTGGTTTTATTGCCTCACTACTGGGATTTTTCTCACCCCTTTGGGGCTGCAATTTTTATAAATTGCAGGAGGACCTAGAAGCATTTGAGGAAGTGTTTGATGACATGATTACATGACAATTCTGTTAAGGTATGCTGTGGACAACCTTGCTGTTTGCTCGCTGTCTCTGTTGAGTGTAGTCTGAATATTTGACCTTGATGTAGTTTCTTAAAGAATGACATGCCATGATGTATGTTCTGTTTTGTAAAGAAGTGTAGCAAGATGTTATAATTCTGGTAATTAGCTGTGAAAATAATTGCTGTTGTACTTAAATTCGGATTTTTGAAATGTTTTTGCGAGCACTTTGCGAGTTGCCGTTCTGGGGCTACAGACCTCCGAATGAGGTATAATTTATATGTATGTAAAGCCCCATTTGTGTTCTTTCAGATTTTATAAACTTGACAATGAAATTCTGGAATCCCGATTTATTATGATTTTTGCAAGTCAAGAGGTTTTTGGAAAAATACAAAGAATTCTTGAGTACTTTGCGAGTTCTGTTTCGGGAGGCTATTCACCTCCGATTCGCTTATAATTTAGATGTAAGCGTAGCCCCGGATGTCTAGTTTTCTTGTGTCAAAGAATATTTTTTTAAGCTATTGATTTCGAATTTACATTATTTTTGCAAGACATGCTATTTTCAGGAAAATCAGAGTTGCGCAGCGAAAGCCTTTTTAAAAATTTATTTGCTGTTTTTAATTTTTCAAAGTTAGTTTTCTAGGCAAGCTTTTCTACTTGGTAATATGAAAAAGTTTTACTGAACAAGAATTTTACTCGTTAACTTTTTGACTCTAATCCGCTTAGCAGATACCTCCCTTGGACGCGTACAAGGGAGGGTGTCACATGAGGAGTTCCAGTTGGGTTTTGCCATGGGGTCGTCTCAACCATGGGAGAGGCACCAGGAAGATTCCAGGAGTTATACGATGGGGTCCTTGAACGTAATCCAGCTGTGGATGTTTTTGGATTGTACCCAGTTGTTGTGATATTGTATGTCATGCATTTCATACTATGTTATATGTTGCACATTGAGTGAGCCATGGGGTGAAGTGATCCTGTAGTACCCTTAGTTTACTGAGACATATTTGTATATCTCACCCCACATTTGGGGACATTATTTCAGGTTAGGTTGAGCCAGGAGGAGTGGAGCATGAGGTGCATATGGAGGACACAACATGTTAGAAGATTCTGTGGGATACACCTAGCATAGTGTATCATATTTTGGACTTAGGTTTTGAACATGTTGCATATTGATAATTGCCATGTTTTGTATATTCATGTATATATGTAAGTCTTTCAAGATTGAGGTATAATTGTGCCTCTGATGTATATGTATATTATGTGTGAGCATGGGATCTGTCCATGGCCACCTATGATGTATTGGAAGCATGTAAATGTAATGTAAAGGGCTCTAGGCCTAGTTATGAATTGATTATATGTATGATTAATAAAAGCATGAAATGGAAACCTAATGAATATTGTACATGTAATGGACTGTGATGGGTTGTAAGTGCCCCAAGGCGTTGTTGGTCCTTGTGTGTGCCACCCATTTGATTGTATATACCTTATGTATTTAGGTTGCATTGGCAACCTCCTATGATGTATTGGAAGCATGTAAATGTAATGTAAAGGGCTCTAAGCCTAGTTATGAATTGATTATATGTATGATTAATAAAAGCATGAAATGGAAACCTAATGAATATTGTACATGTAATGGACTATGATGGGTTGTAAGTGCCCCAAGGCGTTGTTGGTCCTTGTGTATGCCACCCATTTGATTGTATATACCTTATGTATTTAGGTTGCATTGGCAACTTGGGGAATGTTGTAAAAACAAAGGGAACTCTGGCCAATTTTTGAGAAATTGGCATGTTTTTAGTGAACTTTGGGAGAACGTATCTCCCTCCACTATGGTCCAATAGGGTTGGGCCTTACACCATTTTGAAGATGGAGTTACCTTCTATGTTGTGTCAAAATTTGGGGTTAATCGGAGTTAGAAATGTGGCGGTAGAAGGTCGGGAACTCAGCCATTGGATTGGCCCCTGCACAAGTGCAGGGGGCTGAATGTAAAAATTTGACAGTGGTGTGGCGCCAACTGGCGCTTTTGTGGTGCCAACTGGCGCCATGGTGCAGTGAAGAAAATACGAAAGTTGCAAAAATGGCAATGGGGTGGCGCCACCTGGCGCCAATGTGCAGGATTTTTACGTGTTGTGTAATTATGTTGTGCTGAGCCGTCTGTTCCGGATTTGGTTCGGATAGGTAGGAAATGTATAAAGTGGTGATTAATTTAAGGGGTTTATGGGAACCTTGTGAGTCTAATAATAAGTGAAAATAAATCATGTCAGTAGTTGAAATAAGTCTTTCGCAATGTGTCACTGTTACAGTCACAGGGTTGAGTTATTACGCTTTTATGATTTTAAATGTTGCGTAATGAATGAAAAAGGTTTACCCGTATTTTATAAATGAACTGCTGTGATTGTAACTGTGCTTAATATCATAATTAATGATAACAACACCGGTGAACAACGGCCTGTTACATTTCCCTTTTTGACAAGAATCACACAATCTATCTTTTTCAAACTTGAGTTTAGGCAATCCAATTACTAAGTCCTTTTTAACTAACTTATTTAGATGACTATTCCTATATGAGCCATATGCTTATGCCACAACCATGATTCATCACTTTTACTTATTAAACATGTAGCAACATTTGAAGAACAAACATCAACATCAAGCATATACACATTATCAACTCCATGACCTATGAATTTAACTTCTTCACCATCAAGTAAACTAGTAATATGACATGTCACGGAATAAAATGTGATTTTAAATTGTCTATCACATAATTGGCTAATACTAAGCAAGTTATGCTTCAAGCCGTCTACTAAAAGCACATTTCAATAAGAGCAGAAGAGGAATTACCAACTTTGCCAATTCCAAGTATCTTGCCTTTGTTGTTATCTCCATAGGTGACATGTCCATGTTGATTCATGATGATTGAAGAGAATCTGCTTACATCTCTGGTCATATGCTTAGAACATCCACTATAAATGTACCACTTTGTGCTTTTAGCCTTCAACCACATATGTACCTACAATACAAACATATTTATTGAAATTTTGGTACCCAAATATTTTTGGATCCATATTTGTTAGGCTTGGGCAACAACCCATCATGAGACAAAATTGGGGGAAAAGTGCTCTTAATAACCCAGATTTGCTTGTAGTCTTTCTCATTTTTCTTATATTTGCAATGGTATGCACTATGACCTTTTCTTCCACAATAATTACATTTGACAAAAGGACTTTTAGCCATATAACCATGATGCATATGTGAAGTCTTTTTAGAGTTAGAATGATGCACTTTAGGTTTTATATAACCTAAACCATAAGTAGCATATGAAGGTCTTTGACTACCAAGTATATCATTTAAGTTCTCCCTAGCACATGTAAATTCTTCTAAGTCATTGTTGGGTCCTCTTGCAGTCTATCAAGGAAAACACATTCATTCCCAAGATTGTGACTTTGGTCCTTCTTACAATCAATAAGAGGAAACACATTTGTTCCCTAAAATGAAGACTATTTCACGCAAGTGCATTGATTAAGAAAAGGGAGTGCTTAAGTCCCAGATTATCATTCCCATGGAGAAAATATTGCTAATTGATACTTTAAGCTACATTAAAGAATAAAAGAATGGTTAACAGTATTGAACTATTATAGCCAGTCGTTCCCAGTTATCACAATGGCGTCCCATCATGAAAAAAGGTTCAGATCAAAATCAAATAATTTCTCGCGTCATTATATTATAAGTTTCCTCCTTTTTAAAAGGTAGAACGACAAGGCAAAGGAAAAGTATAATTGGTATAGGTGTGTATAAAGTATGATTTCGCATCTGTATAAAGAAAATAAATTACAAAACAAAGGTGAGCATGTTCAGGGAATAACTCTTGTGACATGGTCACGGAACAATAAAAGAAAAGGAAGGGATCCACTGGACCCATGTTAAACCGTACTATAATCTCGATCAATGAACTTGTTTAGGTCTCTATTATGCCAACTTTGATTCTTCAGCTCATAGGTTGAATGGTTGTACAAAGCCTCATATTCCTATGGAAAGTTTGTTCCCAACAATGACTTGGTACAAAAACTTCGTGAATGAAGTGGCCCCTTATTCCTAAGGCGACCAGTTAGAGTGTGCACAATATAATAACAAGAGTATAGTACAACATACATCAATCAATCTCCAAACTACCAGAGACATCCTAGAGTGCTCCATCATGGATAACAACTCTAAGGCATCAATACCAACTGGAACTCCCTCATGGAGACCTATCCAGTGCAAGTCCCCAAAATCATACAATTCTACTGGCTCGAGAAACACCCACACATAGGTAAAATCATTTCTAAAGTCGCTTTACGTACAGTAATGACAGATGTATGATTATGATTTTCCACATTTAATGCTTTCACTTATATATATGACAAGTATTTGACTACTGTACGTACAGTAGCTGTAGATATGTAAACCCCATATTATATATATATATATATATATACACATATATATATATATAGCCCATAACATAAGGATATTATATCCAATAATGTATGATTATACTATTCCAAACATTATCATAAATGACATTTCCAACCATTCATCCCAAATGAGCATGGTGGAACACACTAGGGGATTAATCCCAAAACCAGAAGTTTACCTCAATGCAAACCTCCTCTTGCTAAGAATAGGAAAAGACACACCACTTGAGAAAAGACACACCACTTGGGGAAAGGCACACCATTTAGACACACCAAGTATTAATTCAGCCCACTAAAGCAATGAAGGCTTTTGGAAACTACAAAATAAACCCAGTAAATTATAATTACTGTAACAGCCTGTTACGTACAGGTAATGTTATCATTGCATATGGTATTAAGCGCAGTTACAATCACAGTAATTGAGTTAATTAAATTACAGGTAAATTTTTTTCTTTTATTAATTCCTCATTGTTAAAATTTAGCCATTTTCGTAAATAATTAAAACAACACCATAATTGTAAATGCAAGACTCGCGGAAGCATAAAACATACTAAATAGAATCTCTCTGAGCAATACTATTTATTTAAGATTTTAGAAAACACATTTTCCAAATCTTACACAGTGGTAATCGATTACCATGCTTGAGGTAATCGATTACCAAAGGTTCCAGAATGAGGCAGTGCCAACTTTGGGCTCCCCTGTTTTGGGTAATCGATTACCTTTACATAGGTAATTGAATACTGAACTAGGTAACCGATTACCTATGCAAAGGTAATCGATTACTTTGATCACATTGGCTCATTTTTTTCGTCCCATGTTTCAGGTAATCGATTACCAAGGAAAAGTAATCGATTACCCTACTGCAAATATGACAGATAACAGCTATTTCAGCACAAAAAGGTTTATGTTTTCCACTCTTGACACTTTATTACTAATTATACTACTTGCACAAGGACTAATGTAGGCTCTAGGCTCTTCCATCATGCATGTCCATAATCCAATATGACAATTACAATGATTTCCAATATCATAGCCATTTTAAGCATCAAATGGTCTATTTACACATAAGACTCCAAATGCCTCAAAACACAACATATTTGGCCATGGACAAGTCCCATGCTCACCAAAATATAAATATAAACAAGAGGCAAAAATGTACATCACTACAAAGACTTAGATGATTACTCGGTGAATTGCACTGACACTACAAGAAAATGTGTGTTTTGTGACAGATAATTCGCGTCGGTCGGGGCCAATCGTCGTTGAATAAATAACAACGACGCTTACTACGACGTCCTACTGAACCGTAATTGAATATCACAATTCCACGATGGCTTTCAGAGGCGGTTATCAAACGACGCAGAATAGCACTATTCAACGACGGTTGTAACCGACTCTGAATGACGACTCAGAGGCGGTTATAAAACAACGCAAAATACACTATTCAACGACGATTACCAACTGACTCTGAATGACGACGGTTACCAACCGACGCAGAATTCTAAATTAAAGGCGGTTACTAACCTTCGCAAAATATAAATTCCCATGATGGTAGATGTTTTTTTATGAACAACGGAACTTACAAAGATTTGAACACAATATACTTTGGAGGAATTCAATTACAACAACCACTATGTCATTGAATTTATTGCAATATTTTATTACTCTTATTAATATATTTATTACATACTTTTTTATAAATTTAAATCAACCTTTCCAACTGAGTCAATGATGGGTCTAGTCTTCATAATATTGGTTCAACATAATTTTGTGGCTTTAATGTCTCTCATGTTGAATTTATCTCCTATACACATATAAAACTGTGTTGGGCCCATCTTTTCATTTTATTTTATTTTTCACATGATCAACCCCATATACTTTTATATGCGTATGAGATAATTTTATCTGTTACAATATGAGAAACACCGAACCCTAATTTTGTTGAGTATCTCCCCCCTCCAAAATCTCCTTGCTATAATTTGGACATGTATAGTATAATTCTATCTGCCGGTTATGAAATATTTCCTTATCTGCATATCGCCAAATATAGTGATTGTTCATTTAATAAATTTTAAGTTCAACGATAATGGTTCTCAATCTTAATTTCCCTTTAACTACCAACTGTTACTGATTGCATTTTTAATTGCAAATAGATTAAGTGCTTCACTCTTTAGCCTATTTTTTTCCATATATTTACAGCCTACTAGCGCAACCAACCAAGCAACCATAGATTAAGTGCTGTTGCTAGCTTAAATATTCAGAAATTATATATTGTATTCTTCCATCTCAGAAATCTTTCAAATCTAATTGTGTTTTGCATTTGTTAGCTTGTAGCAAAAGTAACTATTGGCTGGTCATAGATGGTACCCAAACCAAAAGAGGTAGCGGCATATAGTGCAATGGAAAATCTTGGGAACTTATCGAAGAAGAGAGCTATAGAGCTCTAACAGATGCAATATTTGAGTAGGAAGAAAATAAGGTGTATTTCCCACATTAAAAACTGTTTGTATTAGCTAATATCCACATTTTGCATATTCTACATACTCTTATCCATTGTCTGATATTTTCTAATTAAAAGAAAGGCACGTAAAAAAAGAATACAAAAATCAGATTCAGGGACTATGTCATAGTTTTTTTTCTCAGGGTGTAATTTGATTGCAGGTTGGAAGTGAAAGAGATAACCATGATTCAAATGGGATTTCTGAGTGATGTTTGATTAATATTTTGCAGGATCCGAGTCTAATTATATAGGTTGTTGGTAAAGTTATAAAAGGATGGCTCCGAACAAGAAGAATTGGAAAAAAGCAGGTAAGACAATTGGAATTGTGAAGTTTCTTTGAAAATCATGTTTTGAAAGATATCTTCTTTGTGCAAGATATTCTGGTGCAAATATTTATAATTTGTCAAATTGAGAAAAATATATTGTTTAAAAGTTATTCTCATTTGTAAACTACTGCATTTTGTATTTTGTTTTTTAAGTATATTATTGTATTTTGTATTCTGGTGCAAATATGTATAAAATAATTGAAAACCATAAATTAGTAGAACTTCCTCTCTTTTTTGTTGAGCTTATGTGGGTAGATTGAAATACAATAAAATTTAGGGGTTCTCTATGCTTATTTTTAGTGAATTATTAAAATTTAAAGAAATTTACATTTTTTTTTGACTTATTAAAATATATAAGTTTCTAATTGCACGGTTGAAGTATTTTTCTCTTGTTATGTGTGTTACAAGGCTTGTCATATTATATATTGTTTTGTTCAATTTATATTGTTTGCAAATGAACTGAATAGCTTGGCTGATTTCCATTTGCAGGCCAAAGCGTTAGGAAGTTGGTTAAAGTTGGTTAAAGATGGCTTCATTAACATATTAACATATCATCCACACTGCAAGGTCAAAATGAAGGATTACCAACTCCTCTTGATGACTTTTTCAAGGATGAAATTTAAATTCTACATGTTTTGAAAACATTGGAATGACATTTTATTGGATATTTTTTGTGATCTTTAATTTCTGTTTTGATTACAGTACTTTGGGATTTTAAGATCTTTATTTTGTGCTTAGATTAGAGCGCCATGAGAATACATTTTATTGGACTTTTGTGTGATATTTACTCTTGGTTTAGATTATAATACTTTGGGATGATATTTTGTTACACTCTTTTGAAATTTATATTTTTTTGTTTAGATGATAGTACAAAACATCAAGTTTGATGTTTTTGAATATTATGATAAATGGTTTACCAAATTTTTTTTATTCAATAACATTTTTATGAATGTTTTTTTTTGTTAATAATTTTAATTATATTTGGAAGACATTTTAAAAATTATGTATAGCAATAATATTCTATATTTGAATAAATTTATATAATAAGAAATATTTATAAAATAATAACAAATCACTATTATTAAATTTAAAAAAATAGGATTTTTGAAATATAATAAACACAAAAATTGATTAATTTTTTTTTAAAATTATTGAATACAATCATACAAAATTATTTTATAAATTTTTTCATAAATTTATCAAAAATTTTAAATTAATTTTTAAATTATTATTTAGAGGTGGTTATAAACCACCTCCAAAAGGAAATACAGAGGCGGTTCCCAACCGACGCGAAATACCTTATAAATTATTTAGAGGCTGTTACGAACCGCCTCCTAAGGGACATTCAGAGGCGGTTCCCAACAGACGCGAAATACCTTATCACTTAGTTAGAGACTGTTACGAACCGCCTCCAAAAGCAAATACAGAGACGGTTTCCAACCGACTCCAAAACCACCTTACTTATACAGAAGTGGTTTAGAACCGCCTCCAAAAGTAAAACATTGTAATTTCGATGATCATTATGTGGCGGCCGCACCGCCGTCCTAACCGTCGTTGTATTGATCTCGACGGTCGTTCCAGCGGTTGAAAGTACCGTCGTTGATTTGGCGACGGCTGCTTAACCGCCGTACCTCTATTTTAGCGACGGTTCGAACCACCTCAAAATCATAATTGGACCGTCGCAGATTGCACCTTTTCTTGTAGTGTGAGGGGCTGTTGAGATTCCATAACAGTGTTTAATGTGGAATAAGAAATGTAGAAAAATTGATGATGAGAGTACATACTCCGTAGAAATAAAGCTTAGATTAGGATAATTGTGGCTGCAATGTGTCAGAAAGTGATAGTTGTCTGTGTGTCACAGATTGAATGGAACATGATATGACCTTATGGGTATAGTTATTGATGCATTAACTAGGTAGGCAAATCCTCCAAGAGAAATTATGGGCTATATATGTTAGGTAGCCGACTTGTGAAAAGAAATTGGCTTGGTAAAGCAGAGAAAGTGCACAACTGCGATGGGCGCTCCGGCTGTTCACATGTGGTGACACCGGATGATATTGAGATTGGGGAGAACTTGAAGACTCCCATTGGGCCTTTGAAATGCTGGGCCATTGTGAAAAGAGGCCGAAAAGCCAAAGAATTGTAATGTAAACATTCAGTGAGAAGCCCGCACATCTGATGAAGCTACTTGGGGACGGGAGACTGAGATTCTCCGGCTGTATCCTGAGTTAGCATATGTGTATGATTGATTTGTAGACAAAATTCCAAAAAGGTAGGGTGAATATAACACCTCGTGAATTTGAATATGAATTTATATGATATAATGTGGGTTAAAAGGGAAGGATTAGTGAAAATCCTGAAATTGAGGTCAAAATGTGTACCAAGGGCAAAATGGTAAATTGCCAAAAACATAAACCGAAGCAAGAAAAATTGAGTAGGAGATCTCAAATGATAAAAATAATGCCGGAAATGCGTTCAGGACGAAAAATTGAGTGAACAGGAAAGTTTTGAAAATTTTGATGAATAGTGATTTTTCCGGTGTAAAAATACCGCGGTATAATTGTACCGATAGGATTGAAATTTTTATGAGTATTTTGAGGAAACAAAAATATGTCATGAACCAGAAAAATATGTAGATTGTGAAATTGTGATTGAAAATAGGTGAGGGATTAAAGTTAAATCGTGTGTGGGACCCGCTCCCACCAAATCACTTAAGTTTTCTCCCTTGTCTTTTCCCTCACGCGGCTCCCTCTTTCTCTCTCTCTTTTCTTTTCTTCTTCTTCCTCCTTCATGCGCACACCTCCATGGAAGCATAGGGCAAGAATTTTTCTTGCCCTTTTCCACACAATCTAGCCACCAAATCAATAAAGTTCCAACACCAAAGTTGTTTGTAGTGAGGTTGTGAATATATTACCCTTCTTGAGAGAGTCATGAAAGTGAGTGTGTGATGAGATCGTTTTTCCACCTCCTTGTGCGAATTTGTGGAGTTTGGGGGGCCATTGGTGGTGCTTTGGCTTGAGTGGACACTTGACCTTCAACCATGGGGGCCTTAGGAAGCTATTGGCTGTAAGTATTGCTATTTTCATGGAGTCTTTGTTGAAATCACAAAATGGATAATTGTGTGGAAGTTGTGTTCATGAATGTGATGTTTTTGGGCTTTTAATGGTGTTGCTCCTTTGGAATTAAATGCTTAGAATGATAAATAATGATGATTTATGCAATAAAATTCATGGAGATATTGGATTTTGTAACTTAGTGAAATTTATGGAAATTGATGAAAATGTGAAAGGTGAACATGAATTGTAATGGTTGGGAATGATAGAAGGTGTGTTGGTGTATGTAAATAGTAGGATTATATGAGGAGTATAAGTGTTGAATTGGGTTGAGAACCTTGTGGAGTAAATAAAATGGTTAAGACATTTAGTGTTAAAAATGGATAGAACGAGTTTTAGCTTTGTTGGTTTATGGGAACCACTTAGCAACCTTTAAACAAAAAAGTGCATGATATTAGGCTTTGTATTAATTATTCCACATAATGTGTTGGGTTATGATCACAGTTATTTTAATGGTGTAACGATGTTAAAAAGGAAAAAGTTTACCCGTATTTTATAAATGAACTGCTGTGATTGTAATTGCGCTTAATATCATAATTAATGATAACAACACCGGTGAACAACGGGCTGTTACATACATCACTACAAAGACTTAGAATCTAATCATGAACACCACAAAAACATGGAAATCTCAACATGCAATATGTTCATGATCTAAGTCCAAAATGGTAAATGTCATACTATGGGCATCAAATAAAGTCCTCCAAAATGCCATGCTCTCCATATGCTCATCATCCTCAACTCATCCACTAAGCGGGCCTCTTGCCTGAAGACCCTCCGTGCTCACTATAACCTGAAATGATGTCCCCAAACGCGGGGTGAGATATACAAATATATCTCAGTAAACAAAGGGTACTAGAGGATCACTCCACCCCATGGCTCACTCAATGTGCAACAAATAACATCATGTACAAATGCATAACATACAAAATCACTACAACTAGGCTCACATCCAAGAACATCCATACAAGGATTCTATTCAAGGACCCCATCGTATAACTCCTGGGAATCTTCCTGGTGCCTCTCCCATGGATGAGACGATCCCATGGCAAAACCCAATTGGAACTCCTCATGAGCCCTATCCAGCGGAAGTCCCACTTTGGATCATCCTGGTACCGCTCCTAGAGTCGGCCCCACGGCAAAACCCGACCGGAATACCCAAAGGATATCTCCAGCGGAAGTCCAAACCACACACACCTACATGCCAGAGATCACACAATTTCACACATAACATGCTCCAAGCATGTCACACAATCAAGCAATAATGCATGAACATACATATTCACACCATGTCAATAAGCACAAAATCCAACCACAACCTTCCACTAGGTGTGGCGGAGCACACAAGGGATTAAAACCCAAGTTCCAAAGGTTTACCTCAACACCAAGAACAATGCTATCCAATGTACGCTCCAAGTTTAATCCTCCTCTACTGGTTCCATGAGGGGCAACCTATATGACCAACAACAATGACCATTAAACAATTGCAAACAATTTATCAATTTCTTAAGAATTATAACCAATTTTAGCCACTTAGGCCTAATGGCCCCCTCACAATTAATTCAACTAACTTAACCATTAGAATCATCAAACTAATTTATCAACCCACCAATTATGCACTAAAACATCAATCATTGATTAAACCATAATTTCACATAAACATTTCCTTACTCTTTCTTATAACTCGAATTCTTCAAGAAGCATAACCCAAGTTTTAAATTCAATTCAACATTCATACACATCCTTTAATCCTATAATTAATTCATACTAATGCTCCAAAATTCAATTATACCATCCTACAACTATGTTATTTCACAAAATCATCAATATCAACTCCAATTTTCACTAAGTTATAATTTCCCAAATCACAATAATTTTTATTGCATCAATCATCATCATTTATCATTCTAAGCATTTAATTCCAAAGGAGACATACCATTTAATGCTCCTAACTACCATAACTCATAATCACATAACCAAAACCCTCACTATAACAATCCGTTGTACACCGGTATTATTAACATTAATTATGATATTAAGCGCAGTTACAATCACAGCAATTCATTTATAAAAATGAGGATAAACTTTTTTCCGATTATTACGCGAACAGTAAAAGTATAAAAAGCGTAATAATAAAAAGCTGTGATCGTAACTGAAACACTAGCGGAAGACTTACTTAACTATTTATACACTTTATCTTATCACATACAAGATACTAAGGGGTTCCCATAAACCCACTTAGCCAATTCCTCACTTTTTACGTTTTTACCACTGTACCAGATTTGCTAATTTGTTTTTCTACAAACACAAAACAAAAATCCAAACTTAAACTCCAGGTTATCTTTTTTCCTTATTCAATTACCTCTCTAACATGCTATCACACACTCGATTCCGAGCTCGTGAGCTCCGATTATCGCCGTTTGAAGTTGGATAAACAACATTGCCCACCAACTCCAAAACAGCCTAAAACCTCCAATCTTCACGGAATAAACTGAACTTAACCGCCCAGCCACTGTCTCTCAAACTTTTACACCATAAACTAGACACCTCAAACTTCGATTTGATATATTGTATGCTTAATTTGACCAAGTAACGAAACAGGAATTAATTTCCCAACACAGACCCGAATCTGCCCACTGGTACTGACCAAAACAAGGCAGATTGTGCCATCAGCCACCATGGGCTGCGCACACCACCAATGATTCTAGGATTTTGCCACAACGTAGGGGACATATTAAGCTTCAAAATGGAGTATGGCACGTCCCAATCGGACCACTGTGGAGAGAGATACGCTCTCCCAAAGTTCACCCAAAAACTGCCAATTCTACAGAAAATTCGCCAGAGTTTCCTTTGTATTTCCAAAAATCCCCAAATTTGCATAAGCTGTTTAACACTACTAATACACCTGAAATCCAGCAAAATCCAATGGGTAGCACACACAAGGACTAACAACGCCTTGGGGCACTTACAACCCAATCCAATATACACTTAAAACATAAACTGTTTACTTTCAAGTCCTTTATAGTTTCAATCACTAATATTCAATTTCATGCATAAACCATAATGCGGGTAATCATAAACCTAAAATAGGCCTAAAGCCCTTCCATCATAATAAAAGCATACATCCATGTTACAATACTGAATTACAATTACACTTACAACTTTAACTTCAATGTACAATATTCCACATATTACAACTTTACATAACAAATGAATTCATGACTAAGATGACAAATATGATACACTGAAACAAAATATGCATCACTACTCCACACATCATCATGCGGGCTTCTTGCCCGCTGCTCCATATCCACTGGTACATCCTGAAATAAATGCCCCGAGACGGGGTGAGATATACGGATATATCTCAGTAACCAAGAGGTTCTGGAGAAAACTCCGCCCAATGGTTCACTTCGATGTATATCAATAATATAAAACACCATCACTTTATAAAATGGGATAAAGCAAGGGATTTGGAGAAAGGGGGATAATATCAGAAACAACTACGACATGCGGGAATGGTAGCTACCAATACCACGCCATTTCCTCGGCTATACGCCTATGGGTACTACCCCTGGCGTGTTCAGAGAACAACCCACCAAGGTACCCCTTCCAACCACATACACCCGAGACTACCTAGTGTGCTCCTATCCGAATAACACACCACGACCCTGGGGCAACTGGAACTCCCTCTCGGAGACCTATCCAATGGCAGTCCGGAAAACTTGCCCGAAGGCTAAAAATATCTACTGGCCAGAGATCCGGTACATAAGTACCCACTGTGATAATGCATATGCATGCTCATGTTGTTCTACACTACTCATACACACTTCCTACCATCACCCTCAACGGGTATGGTGGAACACAGAAGGGGAACAAGCCCCGGTACCAAGAGGTTACCTTTCTTTTTCTTTCCACTGAGCTCTGCAGTACTCCACTTACAGCTTGATTCATAGGGAACGCCTACACAGAGGACAAATCCACACACTTAGAACTTTAAACCACTCATGAATTTCAACATAACATGTGTAAATCACACGTAAATAAGAAATAGAGTTATGTTACTATGAAGATCATGAATATTGCCATGGAATATATACCTATCCTATGTATGTGAGATCATGGTTAAGCATATAGGAATAATTTACTATAAGTCACGGAAAGCATAACACTACTAAGTTTTTTATGAGTGCTCCTTAAAAGTGTGTGACTAATCTCTACTACAAAAATAAACCCACTTGCATGCATGACACCTAACCCCCCTGACTCCCTACATGCACGCCATCTACCCTCACCCTCTCATTGCATGATCGCCACCTGTGTAACTTTGGGGGGGACACTTGGAGTTTTTGCTCTGCAAGCCGCGGCCAGGTCCTTAGGGTCTTGGACTCCACACTATTAGGTAGCATTACGATGCCCTGGTTCCTTTTGCGCATGTCCTGATCATGAAATAAACATCAAGTCAGCTTTACCCCTTTCCCTCATCGCATGCGTTTAGAAAAAAGAGAAAAGCAATCTGAATTGCTGATTACTTTAACCACACTTCATCAGCCCTTCGAGCTTGCACCCCATGTGTCACCCGAAAATCAACTCTTCCTCCTGCATGACCGCCACCTACCCCTTACCCCTTGCATGTGTGCCATTTTGCATCACCCTTGGAACAGTAGGGTGCTTCCTTTTCTTTACTTAGCAGCCAGGAACATCTCCTTGACTACAAACTTCCTCCCCTCTCAAACTGCAACCGCAGACCGAATGCCAAGGGAGACTAGGCTCACATCTTCTTCTCATTCTATCCCTCCAACCGTACTCCCTTGGGAATAGGATAAACCATTTTTAACATATCTTCCTCCACCCCTTCTTCGGCTGAGAACACTTGAGTAGGAGGTTGTAATGAATCATCAAGACAACCTCTTGTTCCCTGCTGTTCGGCTGATACACACATGTTATGGGAATGTGGAGTTGTGTCACCTCCACCTTTTGGAGTCTGTCCAGTCGCTGCACTACGGAGTTGAGAGCATGCAGATCTAAGCTCCTAAGCATATCACTTCTCTTCCCTGCCCTTTGTTGCCTAAGCCGTTGGCATCTATGGGAGGAAAGGCCCAAGATATTAGCTTGCAAGTTTTCACCCTTCTCACTCACTAGGCGGCTGAATGCAGCAGCCAAAAGGACTGCACACTAGCTTACCATCCCTCTCTTGTCCGGCAGCAGGGTATCCTTGAGGAGCTAGACCAAGTTCTTGGAGCATTGGGAGAGGGAGGTTGCCAACCTTCACCAGATTTCGTAGCCTTGAAGACCTACTAGGAGCATGAGAATTTTAACGGAACCCTTGGTGGCTGTTTGCTGTAAACCGATTTTGAAACTTGTGGGTACATGCATGAGGATGTAAATCGGAAATCATCTCTCCACCACTCTATCTCTGTCGGCTGAACTTAAGACTGCTGTTCCTCCTCTCATTCTTTTCCTTAAGCCGCATGTTTTTGGAAAGGAAACATGAGAACCAAACACACACATCTTCCACTCCCTTCTCTGCATGGTTTGGAGGAGTGGCAGCGGCCAAGGAGAGCACAATATGAGTCCATCCTTCCTATTTTCTTGTCCAGTAGTGTTCTTCCATTCATAGTGGTGTAGAAACTTCCTACTCCCTCGTTCATCTTTTCCTCCTCGACTTGATGAGGAGATTCAATAGCATGCAGATTACTTCTTTTGGCTCCTAATGGAACTCTCCTGCATGCAGCCTCAAGCATGACTTCGGACAAGGAAAACCTTCATCCTTAAAAAATTCTGACTTACCTTCCATTGCATGCAAGAACAAGTGAGTAATTCACACCTTACTTGCTTCCTGATTTCGGCTCATGAGAGCAAGAGAGGGCTGTTCTTTATGTGCTCTCTGTTCTAATTGGTTTTATAGTGGGAAGGTTAAAGTACTACCCCTCTTCTGGTTGGCGAGCTTGGACTGATTTGGGGAGCAGTTTGGGAACACACGAAAGGTAGGAATCTGAAACTAAACTCTCTCATTTTCCCCTCTGATTCGGCCTTTTAATTTACTCTAGGAGAAGACGTTTGTCCTCCCTCTCCTTTGCTTTCTGCCGTTGGAAACTTCAGGGACTTGATGCTTGTAAGCACTAGGAGAATCTAATTGAGAGCTTGGAAATAGCTCCCATTAATCTTATTGGATTGCCCTCGGATTAGGAATATTTAGTGGGACTTGCATGTGTTAAAAAGTTGATAGGCTTTGCATATGCTTAAAAGAATATATATAAAGCATGCTGAAGATTATATGAATCATGTCTAAGTGGTATTGGTAGTGTTTGTAAATAAAACTTGTAAGCACCTAGTTGGTGAACCAAACCCTGTATGCGCTAGGAACTATTTTAGGCAGCATGATAGATCTCATTATCACCCTCCTAAACCGTGGAGAACATGTGTATAATTAACCATGTTAAGCTCCTAGGTGATCGGCTGTACAAGTGGAACCTGTATGCATGGGACCCTTGGATGTTGTCACTTGATAACCACTTGGTAATAGACCTTTAAGTCTGAAAATTTTCTAGTTATGAGCTTTGAAGTTTGATTATAAATCATGTGCTAAAAGAGTGGAAACACTATGTAATGTGTAGTAGTGATAAAATGAATATATAAAGTACCTAGTGAAGGTTAAAAACAAATTTGCATGTATTGAATACCTCGGATTCTGTCAATTAAGGACAATTAATAAATTAAGGTAATGGCAGAAAATTCGCTTAGTACTTAGACCTGGGCACCGATTAAAAACAAAGGATTTAGGAGAATGGGAAAGCTATGCATTGCATGGGAAATACATATGATGAATTCTGATTGGATATGTATGTATATCTATTTGATTAGGTGCACAAGATCCTAGCTCATTGGACTGCTTGATTGATATTTGGCTGTCTTATTGGTGATGTTTTGATAAAAGAATGTTAAAGACTTGAGGTAAGTGTCAGGCGATATTACCTAATGTGACTATTGACTACTGGTATAAAGTTGTGACATGATGCTCCATACTTCGTAAAAAGTATTATGTTCCTTACAATAAAAGTATACTGCCAAGAATGTGCCGTGATGGCATATGATGATGAGGTAAAGTTGTTATGTGGCAACATAACGTATATGGCAAGTATATAAGCATGCACCTTACATCATACCGCATTTATTTTTACGCTTTGTGTGTGAAAGCATAGCATGGCATGCATGTACCAAGATCATATAAGCCTTGCATTTTAGAATAGTTATGTACAGGACCATGTGTTTGAGCAAGCATCATATAGGCATCCCTAAGGTACCAGGGTATGGGACACTTGGCATCAGTCCGCATAGGCCCACAGTTGGAATCCACCGAGCTCAGGTGCCATGTATAAGATGTCCACTGTGAAGTGCGCGCACGACGGTGCTAAAAGCGCAAAGGAAAGGCGTTATATACGCAATATATATATGATGAAAAGGAAAAAGGAAAAGGAACAAGGATATGTTGAAGTGACTGTTTATGATTTTGTGCCTAGTTAATACTGTTATGTTACTGGTTTTGTTGCCACACTACTGGGATTATTCTCACCCCTTTGGGGCTGCTATTTTCATAAATGGCAGGAGGACGTAAAAGCATTTGAAGGCGTGATGTTTGCTGTTGCTTGCCGATGCCTGGACTTTCACTGTTACTGTTTGATTGATTGGATTACTGTAATGCTTAATACTTTGGTACTCTTGGATGACTGTAGACTTTATCATCTTCTATTTTGCTTTGATCTTTTATGAACAGTGACTGCTTTGGAAACATTTTGTGAAAAGAATTTTTGAACGTTTTATTAAGTGCTGAATTTTAACAGTTTTACCGGTACTTTACGGGTCATGTTTCAAGGGGCAAACGAACTCCGATTTTCTATTATTTTATATGCACGCGAAGCCCCGAGAATGTACTTTCAAACTGTGCAGGTTTTATTTTTATACAAAACCTGTACGAATTTTAATAGGCTTCGCTTTACAACTGGTTTTCCAGAAAACGGACAGAATTCGCAAGCATCTTGTGCGTTCTGTTTCGTGGGGCTATTCACCTCCGAATCGCGCATAATCTATATGTATGCGATGCCCCGGAAGTCTAGTTTTTCAGAAGCTTGGAATATTTTTTATCGCATCTAAATTCGATTTTATACAGATTTTATAAGACAGCAAGGTTTGCTGCAAAGTATAGAAAATTCAGCAAAGGGTTTTATCCTTGAAATCTTCTATGTTCGATAAACGGTTTCATTTTTCTCAAATTGTTTTATGAGAAGAAAATGTGGATTTTTTAAGTCTCCAAATTAAATATTTGATAAAGTTTTAAAATTTCTGAGCTCCATGCCGCTGCAACTCTAATACGATTTAGCAAACAACCCTCTTGGATGCATACAAGAGTGGGTGTTACACTAATTGGTATCAGAGCAGTTCGGTTCAAGGTGTTTGTGTGTAATTGTTGCATTGGTTGTTGTTTGTATATGTTTGTTTAATCATTGCTGTTGAATTTAGCTGTTAAACTGTTTGTTGGTTGCTGACTGCTTGGATTAAATTACTAGATTGTCTGAATCATGATTGGCACGTGCTGAGTTATTCGGATAAATTGTGAAAGTTAGTTTGATTGAAATATTAGAATTATTTTGAGACATACTAAAAGCACTTGGTGGAATCGTTTACCTAAAGTAGTTTGAAATGTATTACTTGAGCAGTTTTGAGTCCTGAGAATTTTATAAGTTACTGCTTGAATTTCTGAAGTGTAGGCTGTATAGGAATTTGACTTACTGTGATTGGATGTGTAGCGGTTGATTCCTGCTGTGATAAGTGTAATATGGTTGAGAAATTGAGTTTGACCTGCTAAATTGGATTGCACTGTTTCACTGTTGTGGTTATTGAATGTTGTTTAGGTGTTGAATACTAGACATTGTTGTAGTATATGCCCTGCTCGATTGTGATGTCTATTCACTGCATTGAATTATTTGAATTGAGTAGTTGATGTCACTGAATTGTACAAGAGTTGTCTGATAATACTGTGCTGCAGTTGAATTGAGTTGTTTGAATGGTATAATGTTGTAAGTGATTGTTTGTGATTCTGTCCTGAAGTGGGAACCGTGCCTCAATTTTGAGACTACTGTCGTGTATGTCATGCAGTGAGTAGGATCCGCTCGTTCCTTGGCATGACGAAAGTAGAATTAGTATTTATGAGACACGAAAACCTCCTCAAGAGAGAAGTCTGATGTGTAATAGACTGTAATTAATTAATGCCTGAATAAAGAATAAATAATAAAGTATGGAAATTGACGATTCCCAGTGTGTGATGAGGTGATGCTCCAGTTGTTTTGAGAATGGGTCTGGCCAACACATTCTTCGGTAACATGGTGGTATCAAACTGTCAAACACCGAGAATCAACTAAGGAAAAAGTTCTGTTAGGTGTCTATGTTTGAAAACTAGTTAGGAATTGAATCTAGGGAATGACTTGGATAACTAGAATAAGTAAACTAAATTCTGTAGAACCATATAAGTGACGTAGTAATGAATTACTGATTAAGTTGTGTAAAAAGTAAGTAACCTTTGTTTGATAAATTAAATACATGAAAACCTTGTCTTAGTGTTGGCATGTCAGGAAAGAAATCTAACGAGGAGTCTTCAGTTTAATAGGTTGAAAATCATGAAAAGATATTATTAGCTTTGGGTACCAGTTTGTCAAGTGTAACGGTTAAAAAGAAGTATTTGAAATTGAATTGTGGAAATATATCAGACCTGGAGTTTATAAATTGCTTAAATTGTTTTAACCATCTAGAATGTGTAGTAGCAATGCTTAGTTAAATTCAGTTTAGGTGTTGTGCTCAAGAAATTATAGGTGTTTTATGATCTGGATGCGTATGTTCTATTATAATCTAATTGATACAGGAGACTCTCTGAATCAGGTTGGGTTAACTGTTCTGTTTGAACATTCGATCTTTGTGAAATTTATTTTAGGTTGAAATCTGGAATTAAAGTCTGGTTTCGTGTATTTGTATTATGAAAGCCTGGTCTATTTGATGGATTATGATTGGTAGCTGTTTCAAATTGTAATGTGTGTAATGATTTGAAAGTTCTTATAAGAGTTAATGGATCCTCTGATCGGTGGAGTCAATTACATCCGAGGTACCTAGGACAGCGGAAAGCTCGAGGAAAAAGTTTCCTCTAGGGAATGACTTGAATAACTAGAATAAGTAACTAAATTCTGTAGTAAGTGGACGTAGTAATGAATTACTGATTAAGTTGTGTAAAAAGTAAGTAACCGGAAACCTTATTTTGGTGATATATAGGAAGAGCATACTAGAATTAATTAGCTGCATGAAAATATTTTGTTTTGATCCCTATTAGTTTTGTTGAGTGAAACGAATTCATAAAGGACCGACTTGGTCAAATTTTGATTTTAGAAATATAATATTATACCTTGTGTAGGCTAATTGAAGCCCAAAATCTTGTCCATCATCAAATTTAACACCATTTGGCAACATTTGTTGGGTAGAAACCCCACTTAACAAGTCACATTACCCTTGTATATTTCTCCTCATTTGTGCGCACATGCTTGGAAGAAAGAAAACAATTTGCATTGGTAGCAACTTGGTCGGCCATTGCATGTCCCAGACCCCTTATGTCAAGGCATGTGCACCCGTCTCCTTGTGTTACATTCAACTTCATAGTTGGAGAAAAGAATAAAAAATTTAATTGGGGTGTCTTTAGGTGTCAAAACATCCTCACGCCATTGCATGTGCACCATTTGGTTCCATCTTGATTGCAAAAACACATGGCCAAACACAGTTCACAATCCCTTTTGTGCAGAAGATATGTTGGCCACTTAAAATACTGTGTACCCATTTAATTAGTGCAAACAGTACTCATTAATGTAATTCCGTTTCCGCAAGATAGTAGCAAATAGTGCGCTGTTAACTTAATTGATGCTGTTTTTTATACCTCTATAGTGATGGACTAAGATCTAGAAAATAAAAACATTTGCTGAACTTTTGTTGTGATGAACCTCTGTGAATTTGCAAAGATCCTTCTACATTATAAAATTGGAATCTGATGTGTCCTGTTATATTTACTTAATTTACTGTAGACAATTAACTTGTGAAAGTCTGTTCGTGATATTTGTCAAGTCGGGTAATTAGCTGCGAAGAGTTTGTTAAATTGAAACTTCTTTATAGGTAAAGATTAAAGAGGAGATAGGCGAAATTATAATTTGTAACATGTAAATTGCATAGATAAAATGAGTATAGTGAAGGTCACAGTTAATTAGTTTTCTGTCTGTACAAGTAGTAGGCAGCTAGATCCAATTGTTTTAAAATTTGCCTAATTGGGGGTTGTAAATTTTGTTTGTATCAATTGTGACATAATCTGACGAATCAAACTACTGACTCTCAACTTAGAATGCATAAAATTTTAGAGTCACCTTGTAGGTAATTACATGTATTTTTAGTAGAGTAAGTATAGCAGGTGGGCAAATCAGAGAAATGGCATGCTATTGAAGTGGACACACGTAATGAACAAGAAATGTAAATAATAACATTGAAAGATAATCAACGGTATGCTGGCATGGGACCGGGTTCACATTTTGTTTGAGCACTAGAATAGAATTTCTTTAAGCCTTAAAGGAGAGCATGAAAGTAGAAGACACAAGTGGATGTTTATTTTCAGTCAACCATCATATATAGAATTCATACAGTAAGAATTACTGTGCATATAGATGTGTTTAGTTGCTAGCTAAGTATGTAATAAAGACTTGAGCCTCATTATGATTTATGGATAACTAGATGGGTCGGTTTTACTTCATCTTTATTGTAGTATGGTCTTTGGACCTTGTGTAAGAGGAAAATAGAAATTGTTTGTTATGATTAAGCTTAGGAAAGATTTTATTCCCTAACTTGCAAGTAAAATTTTGTTATATATTGTCTAATGAATATGTATAGTGCAATTGGTTTGTGATACTTTGAATTAATTGATGACTTTGATAGATGCCTAGCGAAATGTGATGTTAGGCCTGGCTTGGTATTTTTGATGTAAGCCACTGATTTGTTAATTGCATTTTACGTGAAAACCTTTAAATTTTTGGATCAGTAGACTAAATAGTATAGTGTGACATGAAGGGTAAGGGATAATAAAGAGATTGTGAGAAGCCATTTGTCTATTGTTATGTTTTATTTAATTTGTTATAATTCTGAATTGGGTGACTAGAAGGTTAATCACTTAGACTTATGCTAGAAATAATTAATAAAATTTATAAAGTAAAGTAGTATTTTTGCAAAATGGATTTGTTAGTGGTCTATTAATTATGCACTAAAACCGTGAGCCAAATTACCGTTTTAAATAGCTGAAATCTCTTGGTTTATTAAGGTTTTTGTGTTCATTTTATTTGTGTATTATGGTAATAGTTGATGTTTAAAGAGAACCTAGGAAATTGTTGTATCTTGGTTAAGCGTCAGACTTGGGCAGATTTTGGAATGGTAAGACGAAGTTTGGGGACAAACTTCAAAACAAGTTGGAGAGAGTGTAACATCCCACGTAAATAAGAAATAGAGTTATGTTACTATGAAGATCATGAATATTGCCATGGAATATAAGTACCTATCCTATGTATGTGAGATCATGGTTAAGCATATAGGAATAATTTACTATAAGTCACGGAAAGCATAACACTACTAAGTTTTTTATGAGTGCTCCTTAAAAGTGTGTGACTAATCTCTACTACAAAAAATAAACCCACTTGCATGCATGACACCTAACCCCCCTGACTCCCTACATGCACGCCATCTACCCTCACCCTCTCATTGCATGATCGCCACCTGTGTAACTTGGGGGGGGGGGGGGCACTTGGAGTTTTTGCTCTGCAAGCCGCGGCCAGGTCCTTAGGGTCTTGGACTCCACACTATTAGGTAGCATTACGATGCCCTGGTTCCTTTTGCGCATGTCCTGATCATGAAATAAACATCAAGTCAGCTTTACCCCTTTCCCTCATCGCATGCGTTTAGAAAAAAGAGAAAAGCAATCTGAATTGCTGATTACTTTAACCACACTTCATCAGCCCTTCGAGCTTGCACCCCATGTGTCACCGAAAATCCACTCTTCCTCCTGCATGACCGCCACCTACCCCTTACCCCTTGCATGTGTGCCATTTTGCATCACCCTTGGAACTGTAGGGTGCTTCCTTTTCTTTACTTAGCAGCCTGGAACATCTCCTTGACTACAAACTTCCTCCCCTCTCAAACTGCAACCGCAGACCGAATGCCAAGGGAGACTAGGCTCACATCTTCTTCTCATTCTATCCCTCCAACCGTACTCCCTTGGGAATAGGATAAACCATTTTTAACATATCTTCCTCCACCCCTTCTTCGGCTGAGAACACTTGAGTAGGAGGTTGTAATGAATCATCAAGACAACCTCTTGTTCCCTGCTGTTCGGCTGATACACACATGTTATGGGAATGTGGAGTTGTGTCACCTCCACCTTTTGGAGTCTGTCCAGTCGCTGCACTACGGAGTTGAGAGCATGCAGATCTAAGCTCCTAAGCATATCACTTCTCTTCTTTGTTGCCTGCAGATTTGAGGAAAAATCCTTTTTGTTGAATAAGGAGACAACACCCATGTAACATCCCGCAAAATTAGGAAAAGTACATAACTTACAATTAGGAATGTGAAGCCTGCTTGAATTTCGAGTTAAATTTGCGATTAGAGTGGAAATTACTAAATTAGGAAAAAAAATTGAATTGCATTTGTAAGTGAATGTATATCTATATATATATATATATATATATATATATATATATATACACACATATATCTTGAGAATTCAAAGCTCTAGTAAAAGAGTAGAATAAATTTAATATAACCTATGAAAATCTTATATAATACTTAGAAGGCACATGAAAGGATATTTAATAAATTACAGCCATTAGGAAATAATAGATTGGATCCTTTTAATTAACCTTTAACCATCTTAAAGAAAACTCTAATTACTTTTGTAATTATCCAAAGAATATGCCCTAACCGCCCTTGCACCCAATAGGAAGGGAGAAATTCCCTTGCATGAAATCCTATTGGTCATTGAAAGCCCTCACCTCCCTAGCGCCCAATAAGGGCCAAAGATTATCTTATCATTTTATTATTTTATTCTTTTCTCATTGCACTTTGGAATCAGAATTTTGGCCTACACAATTTCTCTTATGCGCTTATTTGGAAGAGGAACAAACTGATTTCTTTCTTTAATCCTTGGAATCAAACTCAGACCAAACTTACACTTCTTGCCTTCCATACGTAGAATTAAGGACCACCCAAGTATGAGGAGTGTTCATAATTGATTCAGAATTAAAAGCTGCCCTCTCATGTCCCCTCTCTCAACCGTAAGCTTCCTTGATGAAAGCACAACCAATGCTGCTTTCCCTTCTTACATCATCCCTCTCTCAAATCGTGACCTTCCTAAGGAAACAACAAAACAGTAAGCATATCCATCCCTTTATTTCTGGTCAGCCGTGTAACCTTAAACAAGGAGGTTGAAGCTCAACATCCTTTCCCCCCTCTTGTGCGCACAGCCCCACTTTGAGTAGGAGAAGGTAAGGTAATTCTTGTTGTTTTCTTATTTCCCCATCCTTGGACCGATTATTGAGTAAGCTTTCCCTTTTTTGAACATGATTTCATCTTGATGGGGTTGAACCACCCTTGCATGCGGCTGTGAGTTCGAATCCTTGAAGAATGAGATAGGAAGGCTGTTGTCCTTGCTTGAAGCGCTAATCTTGGGGGGGTATTCATGAAGGTAAATCTGAGTCTAAGAGTTCCATTTTGTTTCCTTACTTGTTCGACCTTCCATGTACTAAGGGGGTGTAATTTTGTCATTCCTTCATGCTACTCTAAACGGTTGCCACTTGAACTTTAAGAGAACCATGTTTTTGCTATCCTATTCCCTGTTTCCTGCCTTGGACTGCAGAAGAACTGAATGACTTCAAGTAAGAGTAAATCATATGTCAAACCCTTATTGCTTATTAATGGTTCGGTCACTACATGTATGATAGGAGGGTAATTTATGTTGACCATTTTCCCTCTCTTAATTCTGTCATTTTGGTACAGCACTAGGACTTGATGCACATTAATCCAAAGCTGAATTTTGTGAACAGGGACTTAAATATCTAAATTGTTGGACTGCCCTTGTAACTAGAAAAATAACTGAACAACCTAGCATGTTTTAATTGTATATAAACAGCATGTTGAAAATTATATGGATCATATCTAAATGGTATTGGTAGTGTTTTGTAAATGAAATTATAAGCATCTAGTTGATGAACCAAACCTTGCATGCGCAAGGAACCACCTGGGAAAGCATGTGAAACTCTAATTATCATCCCCCTAAGTCGTGTAGAACAGGTTAGGGAATGAAATATTCTAAGTTCCTAGGGGATGGTTGTGTAAGTAGAATCTGTATGCATAAGACTCCTTGAGTATTGTCAATTGATAACCATTAGTCATGCACCCTAAATCGGAAAATTTGCTAGTTATGAGCTTTGAAATTTAATTATAAATCAAGTACTAAGAAGGGTGGACAACACTATATATTGTGTAAAAGAGATAAAATAAATATGCTAAGCATTTAGTAATGATTGAAAACTGGACCTGCATGTACTGATTAACTTAGATTTTGTAAATTAAGGATAATTGGCGAATTAACATTACAGCAGAAAATTCGCTTAGTATATGGACTTGGAAACCGTTTATGAACCAAAGAGTTAGGAGAATGGGAAAGCTATGTATTATATGGGAAATATATGTGATGGATTCTGACTTGATGCATATCTTTGTTAAGTGCTCTAACCTCTAAAAGAGTGGGCTGATTGGTGATGTTTTGAGTAAAAATGTAAAGACTTAAGGTATGTGTTTGGTGGTGAGACCTACTGTGACTATTAGCTAGAGTATGGAAATTTGAACTGATGCTCACATGTGCCTTATGATTCGTATTTTGTTATGTGTTATATAAAATCTGCCCTTGGACTTGTCTTGATGGAAAGTTCTGCCTATGGAAGTACTTGTTAATCGGCAGTTTGGTATTAAATATACAAGAGATATATGCACTATGATTATGATCTAGTCATGCATATGCACATCATGCTTCACCTGTGTCTGTTTGTGTGTATGTCAAGCATGTCATAGCATACAGCATTATGCATTCATCTTGGAGACTGAAGTATATAATATAAATAAGCATACGTTTGAGCACGCATCATATAGGCATCCCTCCGGTACCAGGGTCTTGGGACACTTGGCTTCAGTCCGCATAGGTCGCAGTTGGAAACTTCTTGAAGAGCCACTATGGGATTTCCACTGTGCTTGTTAGTACGTGCACGACGGTGCTATAAACGTACATCTTGGCATTATATACGCATCTTGACTAGTATTTTGGCATTATATACGCAATATGATTAGTACTTTGGCGTTACATACCACTATGATTATATGTTAGCATCTGTCTGGAAGAATTAAATGTTGATGCGACTGTTTTGTAATTTTGTACCTAGTCTAATATTATTGCTATATTGGTTTTATTGCCACACTAATGGGATTTCTATCACCCCTTCAGGGGCTCAATTTTTATAAATTGCAGGGGTACGAAAAGACATTTGATGATATACTTGTATTGGAGATGTCCTGTTTATTTACTGCTGCTGTTTGGAAGTTTTGATGTTGACATGTTGTTTCTGTTGATTGATGGCTGATCGTTCTAGTATGCTGTAATAATTGTATTTGAGATGTTGTAAGAAAATGTTAGAAAATGTTGTAATTACTTTATTAGGATTTTTGGGGTCTGCTTGTAACTTGTGAAAATCTGGTGTCTTTTAGCAAAATATTTCATGCACGTTTTCAATTCTGAATTTTTGAACTGTTTTTTGCGAGCAATTAGCGAGTTGTCGTTCTGGGGCTACAAACCTCCGAATGAGGTATAATTTATATAGATGTAAAGCCCCGGTTGTGTACTTTCAGGTTATATAAACCTTACAATGAAATCTTGAAAAATCGATTTATTATGATTTTTATGAATCAGGAGGTTTTTGGAAAAAAATACACTGAATTTTCGAGGAACTTACGAGTTCTGTTTCGTGGGGCTAGAGACCTCCGATTCGCGTATAATTTATATGTACGTGAAGCCCCAGATGTCTAGTTTCTTAGTAGCAAAGAAGATTTTTATAAATTTTTGTACTCAGATTTTTTATAATATTTTCAAGACAGGTTGTTTTCGGGAAGAATCAGAGTTGCGCAGTGAAAGTTGTTTTTATTTTCTTGATGTCCTCACTTTACGAAGTCACTTTTAAAGTAAATATTTTAAGTGATAACGTGAAAAAGTTTTTACGTAACAAGAATTTTACACGTTAACGTTAAGTCTCTAATCAATTTTGGCAGACACCCCCTTTAGATGCATACAGAGGAGGGTGTCACACTAAATGGTATCAGAGCAGTTTTGACTCAAGGTGTTTGTGGATGATTATGTGATTGTTTGTAGGTTGTGTTTACTTGTGAGGTTGTTTGCTGTTTAACTTTTTCTTGATGAACTTTTTGCTGACTGCTATATGTCAAAATTAAATCACTGGACTGTTGAATCATGATTGGCACGTGATGAATTATTCTTTTAAATTATGAAAGTTAGTATGATTAAAATGTTAGAGTTATTATGATCTATATTGAAATCACCTTATGAAATTATTATTTATAGCAGCTTGAAATCTGATTACTTGGAACAATTTTGAGTCCTGAGAATTGTGTAAAGTAGTGCTTGATTATCTGATGTATTAGGCTGTATTGTAAGGATTCATCTTGCTGTTGACTTGATATATAGAAGTTGGTTTATGCAGTGATAAGTGTAATATGGCTAAATGATTGAATTTGATCTGTTAAATTGGATTGATCTGTCTCGCAGTTGACTTTATAGATGTGGTTCGAGTAGTTGAATACTATGTATTGTTTTATTTTATGCTTTGTTTGGTTGTGCTGTTCATATTATGCATTGAAATATTTAACTTGGATAGTTGCTGTCACTAAATTGTGCAAGAGTTGTTTGACGGGGTTTGTAACAGCTCGTTACGTACCGGATATGTTATCATTACATATGGTATTAAGCGCAGTTGCAATCACAGTAATTGGGTTAATTAAATTACGGGTAAAATTTTTCCTTTTATTAAGTCCTCTTGTTAAACATTAACCATTTCTGTAATTAATTAAGACAACACCATAACTGTAAATGCAAGACTCGCGGAAGCATAAACTTACTGATATTCACTATTTTTCTTATTATACAGTTAATTTAAACATATCTTTTGACTCTCATCTCTTACCATGTTATACCTCTCTTCATAAGCTGCGCGTGGTTTCAAACCGCGCACAATTCGGAGCTCTGTAGACCAAGTTATGCCATTTATTTCAGTCTAGAAAAACCATTATTTTCAAAATTTGCACTGTGGTAATCGATTACCATTCCTATGGTAATCGATTACCCAGAATTTCAAAATGAGGCAGAAGCTTCATTTCAGCTCCCCTGTTCTCAGGTAATTGATTACCAAGCATTGGTAATCGATTACTGAACTAGGTAATCGATTACCAATGCTCAGGTAATCGATTACTTTGTTCACAATGGCTCATTTTGCGTCCCCTGTTACATGGTAATCGATTACCAATGAAAGGTAATCGATTACTATGCAGTAAAAATGACATATGACAGCTTTTAGGAATTCATCAAATTGAAATTGGGTTATATGTAAGTATAATAAGAAAGATTGGGTTATCAGTATAATGCAACTACTAAAAGAGTATATTCATCAAAATGACAGATGACAGCTTTTTAGGAATTCAGATGACAGCTTTTGTGAGAGATTGGGTTATCTGTATACTGGAGAAATCGGGATGACATTTACAGGGACTCGGGAATCTATGCATAATAAAAGAGATCATGAGATGATCTGCCTTTAGAGTCAGTAAATTGAAGATTCCCTATTTCGAATAAAGCTTACCCTAAACCGCAGGGGTTGATACATTTCCTTACCCTAGGTTAATGGGATGATAACCGAGACGATGAATTTGAATTTCGAATTTTGAATTTTGAAATTTGAATTGGGAATTTGAATTTTGAAATTCGAATTTTGAATTTGAAATTTGAAATTTGAAATTTGAATTTTGAAATTTGAATTTGAAATTTATAAATTTTGAATTTTGAATTTGAATGTTTGAACATTTGAATTCAAGTGTTTGAATTCGAATTTGAATAAGATATGAAAAGTTGTTTCATAACAGAATGATAAGATAAGATCTTATTGAAACAAATTCCTTGGATCAAGAAGAGATCTTTGGAGCATACCTTGGGGCTGTTTGGGGCGCACACTTAGGTGATAAGGATGTCATCTTGTCACTTAAAACAAAGCTCCAATCAGATTTGGTAGTTGAGAGAATAAGTGGGTGAGTTGGTTCAAATTTTGAATGCAACTACTCAACATATTTGGACCTCTTTTAGGACTGAATTATGCGCATGAAATACATACTATATGATAGTTTATGAATCTAATTTTGTATTGTTTTGAACTTAGTTTCATGAGGATAAGATTGGAGGTTGTTGGCAAGATTTGTTTTGCAACAACTCCACCTTATCCTCCCCTTATCATGTGCCACTTTCAAATCATTTTGAAAGGATAATTTTCATTTTAAATTATCATTCTCTCTTCCTCCAAAGTGTACGCATAACAAGACTAGTTCCTCTCCTTAGGGTTTTGAGAAAAACCTAGCCTACACTCCTTCATCTCATGTGCCATTCTGTAGGGTAGTTCACTACACCTTTTCAAACAGAATACCTAGCCTCCACCTTCACCACTTGTGCGCATAGCAAGCCTCATTGTGGTGATCATCTGGTGGCTTTCAAGAAGGCGTTCTTGCATCATTGACGAATGGTGGTGTGGATCACCATTAGAGGGATTGAACCCTTCAGACCTGACATGCATCGGCCTTCAAAGGCCAGTTTACTTTCAAGTGGTATCAGAGCCCGGTTGCTTTACCATCGGCGGGTGATGGTACCTTGTTTGTGAAAAGGGTTTTTTCACGGTCAAAATCTTTAAAGGGTTAAGGTTTAAATTCTGCATATGGATTTTGAATCACAAATCCTTTACGGTGTTAAAGTTTTTGTTTTTATGAACATGTAAATTTGATTCTGTTTTCATAAAACATTATGCATCATGGTTTAGTTTCTTTTTCTTTATGAAAGTCTTAAAAGGAACACCCTTTTTGAAAGGGTAGATTCGGCCATGGAGGGTACTAAGAGTACCCTGAATGTTTTCTTATTTTTCTCCATGAATTGTGTCATGTTTATATGCATGAAATTTTGTGACGAAATTTATCATATAGTCTACTATATGGTTCGACCATAAAGTGGTTTGTGGCTACATGCATGGTTTAATTTTGTTTTCTTTAATGAAGAAGTAACAAAATTTGAATTAAAATTGTTTTTAAATTCGGCCAACTAGAGAAATTTAAGAATATGAATCTTGATCTTATTTTGATGTTAAATGTTAAATGTCAAAATATATGTGAAAATATTACGTGATAATATAATGTTTGTGTTTGCAAGTTTTGAACTTTTCAGGTACAAACTGGAAGGGGATGGTCATGGTGGGTTTAAAAAATTTTGAATTTTAAATTAATGTGTAATTGCGCCTTTTAATTTACAAGTGTATTTGTAATTTAATTTTTGTAATTTTGTCCCTCCAAAGATGTTTTGGAGTTTCTTTAATTATGTGTAATTAGAGAAATAGGCTAGTGGCGTATAGACGACAAGCGGCTGTTGTTTAAAGAAGCAAAATGGACAAAAAGCGCGAGCACCATGACTATCTCAATATAAACTGTTTATATGCATGTATGATTGGAACGTCTAGTATGCATGAATTGGGCAAACCGCGTTTTGTATGGTTATTATGTTTGTCCAATAGCGACTAGTGTAAACTGATAATGTTTGACATAGGTTACGACTAGCATGATGACTTACAACATGCGTTTAATGAGACCTAATTAACCCTAAAATAAAAGGAACCCTTAAAAGGAATAAATAATTAAGTGTATGATTACCTCCCACCACCAATGCTACTCAAACCTCTTCTACATAGTGGTGCTCCACAACTCAGTTGGGACCCACTGTTTAGTTGAGCTAGAGTAGTGTTTGAAGTGTAAGACACTTAAGGTGCTGGTTTAATGCTTAGGGTAATGGTGCTAGGTTGGTTGCATGAGATACACCACTAAAGTGACAAAGAGTTGTCAACCTAATGTTAAGAGAGGGTATGAGATACTGTTGATAAAGATCAACCCATTATTTAAATTAATCTTGCGGTCTCAGACGGAGATTAAAATAAATAATCGCACTCTTAATCCCACTAAGGTAAAATCTAAAAGTAGATTTACCCTAAGTCAAATAGTAAGGGTCACTGACTTAGATAAAATAGTGGGAGGGGCAATACTCGATACGAATAAACTGACCGGTTCAAATTTTATGGACTGGTATCGGAACCTAAGAATTGTTCTAAGGGCCGAAAAGATTGCCTACGTTTTAGATGCTGTAATACCCGTAGCTCCACGGGAAGGGGAAGAAGGGTTTGCGGAATTTGATTTCGTAACCCACCAACAGCACTTGGATGACAATGTGATGGCAGTATGCATCATGTTGGCATCCATGTCGCCTGAACTGCAAAAGCAGCATGAGCATATGGATGCTCCCTCTATTATCGTACATCTCAAGGAGTTGTATGATATTAAAGGCAGGCATTAGAGGTATGAGGCCTCAAGAGAACTGTTCTCTTGTAGGATGACTGAGAGCATGTCTGTTGGCAGCCATGTTCTCAAGATGATCGGGCTGATTGAGAAGCTAGGAAACCTAGGCTTCATCATGGATGCCGAGCTAAGTAATGACTTAGTCCTCACCTCACTTCCACCTTCCTTCAGTCAATTCATCATGAATTACAATATGCATGGGATGCAAGTGAGCTTGCCTGAGTTGTTAAGCATGTTAACAACAGCTGAAGTGTCTATCAAGAAGGATAGGACACAGGCTCTTTTGATTGGTGGGCCTAGCAAGGCCAAGGGAAAAGGTAAGGAGCCTGCAAAAGGTGACCCCTTAAGCCCAAAGGAAAATCCAAGAAGAAGAAGGGCAAGAAGAAGGGTAAGAAGGCACCTAAGGACAAGGGTGATGCTGAGTGCTTCCATTGTGGCAAGAAAGGCCACTGGAAGAGGAATTGTCCAGACTACCTGAACAATGTGAAGGACAAGAAGCATGGTGATGCTTCTGCCTCGGGTATTTTCATGATTGAGATAAATTATTCTTATGTTAATCCAATCTCATGGGTATTAGATACCGGATGTGGTTCTCATATCTGCAATATGTTGCAGGTACTTAGGAGCCCAAGGAGATTGGATAGAAACGAGGTGGATCTCCGCGTTGGTAATGGAGCAAGGGTTGCTGCTCATTCAGTTGGAGATGCTGACCTTATTTTGCCTACGGGCCTTTTATTGCATTTGAATAATTATCTTTATGTTCCGTATATTTCTAGAAACATTATTTCAATTTCTTGTTTAGAACAAGATGGTTATACTTTTAGTATTAGGGATGGTACTTTTTCTATCATTTTGAATGATATGGTTTACGGTACTGCTTCTTTAATAAATGGATTGTATGTGTTGGAAATGGGAAATGAAATGCTGAATATAGATGTGAAACGACCTAGGACGGATAATCAATCTTATCTTTGGCACTGTAGACTAGGGCACATAAATGAAACAAGATTGTCTAGGATGCATAGAGATGGATACCTGGACTCCATGGATTTGGAATCCTATGGACAGTGTGAATCTTGTCTAGCTGGGAAAATGATTCGACAAAAGCCCAAAGGGTTTGAGAGTCATAGGGCTAGTGAGTTATTGGAACTCATTCATACTGATGTATGTGGCCCGATGTCTATTGAGGCTAGAGGTGGATATTCCTATTTCATTACCTTTACAGATGATAAATCAAGATTTGGGTATATATACCTAATGAGATATAAATCTGAAGCTTTTGAAAAGTTCAAAGAGTTTAGGAATGAAGTGGAGAAACAGTGTGGCAAGATGATTAAGACATTATGATCAGATTGTGGTGGTGAATATTTGAGCCACGAGTTTCAGGATTATCTGAGAGAAAATGGAATTCTCTCACAACTTACCGCTCCTTACACACCACACCAAAACGATGTCTCCGAAAGGAGAAACAGGACCTTGTTAGACATGGTTAGGTCTATGATGAGTGAGACTCAACTTCCAAGATCATTTTGGGGATATGCCTTAGACACAGCGGCATACCTTCTAAATAGGGTACCGTCTAAATCTGTTCAGACCACACCATATGAGATATGGAATGGTAAGAGACCCAACCTGAGTTACCTCAGGGTATGGGGATCGCTAGCTTATGTCAAAGCGTTGACATCAGACAAGCTTAGTGCTAAGAGTACTAAATGTCTATTTGTGGGGTATCCTAAAGGTACTAAGGGATACTACTTCTACTCCAGGGAAGAACACAAAGTGTTTGTGTCAAAGAATGATGAATTCCTTGAGAAGGATTTAATCTCTCAAGGAGGCAGTGGGAGTAAGATTGATCTTGAAGAAGTGCAAGATCCACAAGAACATATTGAGGAACGCGAGTCTGCTCCGCAGGCGACGTTCTCCAATGGAGAAGTAAACACACAACTCCGTAGATCTACGAGGGTCGTCCATCCACCTGAGAGGTATGGGTTTGTGATTGAGAATCAGCAAACTGTTGAGGATGATGAACCAAGTAACTACGAGGAGGCGATCAAAGATGTTGACTTCTCTAGATGGCTTGAAGCCAAGGAATCTGAAATGGATTTGATGTATCAGAACAATGTATGGACCTTGGTTCCTAAACCGCAAGGAATAGTTCCTATCGGTAATAAATGGGTCTTTAAAAGAAAGACTGATGCAGATGGCAACGTTCAGACCTACAAAGCAAGGTTGGTGGTGAAAGGGTATCATCAAAGACAAGGAGTTGACTATGATGAAACTTTCTCACCAGTTGCCATGATCAAATCTATTAGGATCATGCTTGCAATAGCAGCATACCACGACTATGAAATTTTGCAAATGGATGTCAAGACCGCCTTCTTGAATGGTTCTTGAAGGAGGAAGTGTACATGACACAACCTGAAGGCTTTGAAATCAAAGATTAGGAGCATATGGTATGCAAACTGCAAAGGTCAATATATGGGCTAAAGCAAGAATCAAGGAGTTGGAATATACGTTTTGATGAAGTCGTTAAGAGTAACGGTTTTATCAAGAAAGAGGATGAACCTTGTGTTTACAGAAAGGTAAGTGGGAGTAATGTCGTCTTCCTAGTGCTTTATGTAGATGACATATTGCTAATAGGAAATGACATCCCCACATTAAGAATAACGAAAAAGTGACTTTCAGAAAACTTCACCATGAAGGATTTGGGAGAGGCAGCCTTTATACTTGGTATAAAGATCTATAGAGATAAATCCAAGAGGCTGTTGACAAGATGCTAAAGAGGTTTAGCATGGAAGGGTCGAAAAGGGGTTTTCTTCCTGTCAGTCGTGGGGTACACCTATCAAGGGCTATGTGTCCTAAGTCACAGCCTGAGAAGGATCGCATGAATGGAATTCCATACGCTTCGGCTATTGGGTCCATAATGTATGTCATGATATGTACGAGACCAGATGTCTCATATGCTTTAAGCATTACGAGCAGATACCAGTCAGACCCTGGAGAGGGTCACTGGACGGCAGTCAAAACCATCCTTAAATACTTAAGAAGAGCTAAGGATGTGTTTCAGGTCTATGGTGGGGTTAATGAATTAATAGTGAAAGGGTTCACTGATGCCAGCTTTCAGAGTGACAAAGATGACTGCAAGTCACAGTCAGGATTCGTATTCACCTTAAATTGTGGGGCAGTGTCTTGGAAGAGTTCCAAGCATGAGACAATAGCAGATTCAACGACAGAGGCTGAATACATTTACAGGGACTCGGGAATCTATGCATAGTAAAAGAGATCATGAGATGATCTGCCTTTAGAGTCATTAAATTGAAGATTCCCTATTTCGAATAAAGCTTACCCTAAACCGCAGGGGTTGATACATTTCCTTACCCTAGGTTAATGGGATGATAACCGAGACGAAGGGAAATATATACGGTAACCAAATATGTGCAATAGGATGATCAAGTCATTAATCTGACTAGTTCTGTGGCAACAAAGTATTGCTAGTGCTCTGTGTTGTCATTAATTGGGTTGTGGGCTTGTTGGGCCCAAACCCAGTTATGTCAGAAGCTATGTTGGACCTAATGGGTCACACACTAACACCTTGTAGTCATGATGAACTAGCTTTAAAGGTATTGGGCCTAATAATGGTTGTTAGCCCAAGAAGCTGTTTGGAAGCCCACCTAAATGGGGGGAGGGTGTATGGAGCTTAGTAAAGGGCTTGGATAGTCCAATCCATTACTAATTAATTTAATTAGTTAAATTAATAAATCAAACATTTGAATTTCGAGTTTTGAATTTGAAATTTGAATTTTGAAGTTTGAATTTGGAATTTGAATCTTGAAATTCGAATTTTGAATTTGAAATTTGAAATTTGAATTCTGAAATTTGAATTTGGAATTTGAATTTTGAAATTTGAATTTTGAATTTGAAATTTGAATTTTTGAATTTTGAATTTTGAATTTGAATGTTTGAATATTTGAATTCAAGTGTTTGAATTCGAATTTGAATAGGATATGAAAAGTTGTTTCATAACAGAATGATAAGATAAGATCTTATTGGAACAAATTCCTTCGATCAAGAAGAGATCTTTGGAGCATACCTTGGGGCTGTTTGGGGCGCACACTTAGGTGATAAGGATGTCATCATGTCACTTAAAACAAAGCTCCAATCAGATTTGGTAGTTGAGAGAATAAGTGGGTGAGTTGGTTCAAATTTTGAATGCAACTACTCAACATATTTGGACCCCTTTTAGGGCTGAATTATGCGCATGAAATACATACTATATGATAGTTTATGAATCTAATTTTGAATTATTTTGAACTTAGTTTCATGAGGATAAGATTGGAGGTTGTTGGCAAGATTTGTTTTGCAACAACTCCACCTTATCCTCCCCTTATTCATGCGCCACTTTCAAATCATTTTGAAAGGATAATTTTCATTTTAAATTATCATTCTCTCTTCCTCCAAAGTGTGTGCATAACAAGACTAGTTCCTCTCCTTAGGGTTTTGAGTAAAACCTAGCCTACACTCCTTCATCTCATGTGTCATTCTGTAGGGTAGTTCACTACACCTTTCCAAACAGAATACCTAGCCTCCACCTTCACCACTTGTGCGCATAGCAAGTCTTATTGTGGTGATCATCTGGTGGCTTTCAAGAAGGCGTTCTTGCATCATTGACGAATGGTGGTGTGGATCACCATTAAAGGGTTTGAACCCTTCAGACCTGACAACTGATCTCCCTAACTGATCAGGCCAAAAAACAAGGTAACATCATGCTGTCCTAAAGCATGAATCCATGTGTGCATGCATCGGCCTTCAAAGGCCAGTTTACTTTCAGGACTAACCTTTGATCATCATTTTCGTACTCCCTTGAAGTCAGAATTTGTAGACTGACTTGTGATCTCCAAGATCACTTGTGGCTCTGTTTTGAAGCCTTTGGGTAAGCACCATCACCTTGATCATGAGTTTTAATGGTTAAAACTGGAGACTTGACATGTTTAATGAGTTAGTTAAGTAACCAACACATATATAAACCTATATCTGCCTAAAAATGGATTCTTGGACGTATAATAATGGTAAAAGTTGAACCATTGAGTGATATCTTCGCGAAAATACAGAGCTGCATTTTATCGCGAATATCCGGATAGGATATCCGGATATTGATATCCGGATATGGGGTCTTGTGATATCCGAATATGGATATCCGGACATGCATATCCGGATATGGATACCCGGATATGGCCCCAACATATATCCGGATATTCTGGGTTTTCGAGGACAGTAACTGTATTGTTTTAAGTTTGTGGACCCATAATTGAGTAATGTGGACTTCTGTATTGATTAACTAAGTCATAATCTAAGTGATTAAGGGCTTGTGGCTTTGTGAGGAGCCTAAAGACATGAAACGTAAAAGGGAAGCGTTGTCTTTATGTTATATGCTTATGGTTTATGGTTGTTGATATGATTGTTGGTCCAAAACAGATTGTGATTCCGCTGTATGTTGACTTTGAGCTTGGCTGGACTCTTATTTGATAGTTAGCTTGCGAGGTAAGCTTTTGTGTCCTCGGTTTATCCATTGTTGGTTCCACTATGTCCCATGGGGGGATGGTTTATATGCATGATGTATTTTCATGTATTGATATTTGAAATGCTGTTGAGCTATTATGTGAATGCCTTATGATATGCATGTGGTGTTCTACCTAGACGGGCTCCTGAGTATGTGAGAGACATACAATAGGGTGATTCTGTGGGTGGGTGCAAGTGGTGTCTTGCACTAAATTTAGGCAATAGACGTATGTAAGTCCCGCATTTCTCTGTCCAGTAAATAGTTGACACACATGACATGATTATATGCTGCATTGCACTGATTTTGGAACTTATATTATTGAACTGCTTTTTGAACTTATATTGCACATGTAAGTGAGCTTGGGGTGGAGAAATCCTTGAGGACCCCTTGTCTTACTGAGATTTCTCTTTAGAGATCTCACCCCACGTTTGGAGCACCATTTTCAAGTTCAGGTAATATTGTGGTTGAGACCTCGGGCGGCAGGAGGCCGAAGCTGAGTTAGATATCTGTTGTTTATGATGTTATATTGGATGCTGACGTGTTATTTAGTTATTAGCCTGTTGTTTGATTTGAGACTATGTTGGGATTTGTTGTCTTATTTGGTGAGCATGGGGCTTGTCCATGCCACATTGGCTTGACTTTATTATTTTAGATTCAAGTTGTATAATTGTACCAGGATGATGGTCCGGACTACGTATTGTAGTTCCGAGATTTTAGATACTCACTCAGTTATTTATATATTGAGGTATTTCAGTTAGCTGTCTTTTTGCAATTACAAACAGACAATGTTTTGAAAGATGATTTAATATTCAACTTGGCTAATGATAATGACGTCATAATTGAAAATAAAAAGTTATTCCGCATTTTTAATTAAGTGTTGCTTAATACGATGACATGATAACAAGCCGGATTTAATATTTGTCTTTTTAAAGGATGTATAGTTGTGTCATTTTAAGAGAGAAAAACACAATCTAGTATTTTTATTTAAAATTTAAATTTAAAAAAAATCAATCACTTTCTCTCGCATGATTTCCATTACTTGTGTCTTTCTCTCTCTTAAAATGACATAACAGCATGTCCTTTAAAAGGACAAACATTAAACCTTTTTCCTAATCAAATGATTTAACTGGTATTTCTTCAATTCTACATTTCTCCGCCTATATTAGTTTCTCGATGTCGTTAATGCATTTTTGTTTAACTTTTTAAGTTTTAAGAAAGAAAGAAATACAACTTCATTTTACACCAAATGCTCTTTTATTGGTACGTTATAGCAAATAGGGGTGTGCAAAATAACCAAAAAAGTGGGTCGAACCATGAACCGAACCACTCCATAAAATAACCGGTTTTAAAAAACTAGTTCATGAACCGAACCAGTTTTTAGAACCGGTTTGAGAACCGAACCGTTTCTGAACCGAACCGAACCATTTTCAAACCAAACCAAATTAATTTTTATAACTTTATTTTTTAAATTTTTTTCTTTTCAAAAGAGGGTCGACCCAAACCGGTTCCGAACCACTTCCGAACCGGTTCCGAACCGAACCGAACCACTTTCGAACCGAACCATTTAAACCAATTCGATTCGGTTTTTCAAAAAATCTGGTTCGGTTCGACCAATGCACATCCCTAATAGCAACACCAAATGTTCTTTTATTGGTACGTTATAGCAGGTTTCCATTATTATGTTATTGTGATTTCAACCTTTTGATTCAATACTACAAAAGTATGAATGTTTTGCTACATAAATATAGCATTTGAATTGAGTTAAGGATTTATTTTTATTTAGTATTATAATTTTCACGTGAATGTGATACTACTACAAAACATATGTGCCAAGATCTGAAATAAAAAATTGATTTAAGATCTCTATATTTGCAATTGAGATTAATTTTCCTTATTTTGTTATTATTTCTAATTTTCCTTTTTATTCAACAGGTGATAAATACTGAAACCGTGTTTAACCAATTTCAACTTATGCTTCTAAATTGCACAATAATCATCATACAAACTCTACAAAGCCAATACATACAAAAGATTTACTATATGCACAATAATCATCATACAAATTATAAGCTTATCAAAAACTCGAAAATCTATCCCATTGAAAACGAATAAAATTGAATTGAATTAGATCAAATATAAAAAAAATCTAAACCAAATGAATGATTATATGATCAAACCAAAAGAATTGGATCGAATAATTTGTACTTCCAAACCCTTAATTTGAGATACCTCATTTTTTTTTTTGAAAGCAAGATACCTTAGCTTCAATTCCTATTTTTAGGTCTCTTACAATTCGCATTTCGTTTTCTTGGAGATGATTATTTATTAATTTAACAAGAATATCAAGTCATTTCCATCATGCGATAAATTCCCTGATTATGTTGAAATTAAGGCATACCTTAACAAGCTCGTCAGTTCATTACATGTCCAACACAAACTAAAATTTACAAACTTTAGTTTACCAATAAAGTATACAAGGCCTTTGGTTAATAAAATGGGCACAAATTCTAGTATCATAATTCTTCCCCTGCCTCTTCCGTTTCTTTCGACCACACATCCTCTGCAATATGAAAACCCTCAATCTTGCATGAAACTTCCTCCGCATTTACCCGTACCTTTTCAATTGATCCATTTGAGGATAGAGCTTCTGATTCGTCATGAGTCAATGGGCCTGTCTGCCATATTCTGATGGTTCCATCCTCAGATCCTGAGGCATATGATTCTCCTCCCGGAGAGAAACGGACACAGTGTACAGGACCATGATGGCCCTTGTTGCATGCTGCCATCCAAATAAATCATCACAAGATTTACAATCCAACAAAATCAAAATAAACTGAAAACCAATATAGTTATAAAAACAAAAATATGCTAAGAACTGCAAAATAAATCTATCCCTAAATAGCTTCAGGCTGCCTCACATATTACAAGTATTTTCTTTTAGATGTAACTAATGTTCAATAACTTACCAATCTCATCCCCAGTATGGAAATCAAAAACATGAACCCACATGTCTTCTCCCCCAGCAATGAACTTGTTCCCATACTTGGGCTCCAGCGAAGCTGATTCCACAGTGCAGGGCATATCATAGCTTTTTACCAATCCATAGCTGAAAAACATGGGTAACCCTATGAACCATATAAGCAGAATCTTCAAAAACAAATCAGCCAACTAGGCTTATTACTTACTAATTTCCATCCCAAAACTTTACTGTAGAACCATCAGCAGTTGTGATATAACGACCATCCTGACTCACTTCAGCACTAGTCATAGATGACTTGGTGTCAAGTGTCTGGACTATTTTACCACTTCTTACATCCCATAACCTGGGAATTATCAACTAGGTTCAGTACAATATACATCCAAGCTTGATAATTAATTCCAAAGTTGATAAATCAAAAGAAGAGAGCTTCTACACAAAAATTACAACCCCAGACAATTTCCAGCATCAAATAGCTAAATGAGGCATACCTGACACCTCCCATATCAGTACAAGAACTCAATATTGTCTGATCACTATGAAGCCATGCAACAGTCCTAACTGAACCGGGGGATTTATCCACTTCTCTGGGTGGTGCATCTGGCCGATTCAAATCATAAATTCGGAGAATTTTCTCTGCTCCCCCAGTGAGCAAAAGGTGTGTATCCTGCACCCAGGTATACAAATAACAAAGCACATGAACAAAGGGGAATTCGCAGGCAAGCCCCAGATAAAGAACCAAGTGTCAATGAAGTATCCAAAATTCAACATAATCTATATAATATTTTATTAAGTATCTTAGTGAGTGTTTTGATTAGCTTATTTTTGTATTTACAACAGCTTATTATTAAAAGCTTGCAGAAAGAATTTCGAGAAACAAAAAACAAGCAATATTTCCCCCCAAAAAAATAAACAAAACCGAACATGGAAAGAAGATAAAAAGTAAAGGGGAAGAAATATAAAAGTGTAAAGAGAACTTCCACGAAGAGGTCACCAGACATATAAAAGTCCTTGCTCAATAAATCTACACAAAAATATTACAAAACTAAAAAGCCACAACAATGTTTTCACCAAAAAAAAAAAAGCCACAATGTAACAACTACAGTATAATAGCATATCTTTGAAATTCAGAAACATTAGACAGGTAAATCCATGTTCCAACTTTCTGGGATGAAACCATTTCAAGTATTTGTAGCATGACAACACTATTATCACTTAGTGGATTATATGCATGTGTCTACTACTTATATAGTTCTAGGATTCTAATTGATGCATTTCACTTGTCTTTGCATGCCCACCATTTTGTGTTTTTGTAACTAGAAACATTTTTCCATCAATAGATATGAATATCAACAACAATCACAGATGTGAATGAAAAAAGCAACATCAAACAGTGCCAATTCTACCTCAGAAAAAGCACATGCTCGAACAATGTGCTTATGTTCAAAAGAGTGTAATTCATCGCCTGTTAACGCATCCCAAAATTTCCTGCACATGAAACCAAAGAATATGATGTGTCAACTTTTGATTAAAGAACTGCAAGTAGTTCAATATATATATTGCTTAGTCTAAAATGTTCATACTCCATGTAATATTAAGCAAACAGCAATGTCTAAACGAAAACATATAAGATACTGACTCTCTTATACTGTTAAAAGACTAAAACCAAAGTAGTTAACATAGTAGTTAAAAGCGGATTGCGGTATGTTGCAGCCAACCCTGAAAAACGCTATAGCGGGTTGCGGTTGCGGAAATAGCGGGTTGCAGAAATAGCGGGTTGCGGTTGCGGAAATAGCGGGTTGCGGTTGCGGAAATAGCGGATGGACTAATAGAACCTAGATATACCACACATATATATATGCTAAAAAATAAAAACAATCAATAATAATAAAGAATTACTCCAAAACAAATAGAAATTCCAAGTAGTCAATTAAAAGATCCAAAACATATTCCATTTCGTTTCCATAATTAAATGTCAAAAAGAACTAATCAGAATCTTGAGTTCCACCATCACCAAAGTCTACTTTAGCCTCACTGTCACTAGTATCTATATTGTACAGTTGTTCTGGCACATCTTCAAGTCCTTCAGTTTCTTTAATTTCCTTTCCCTTAGAGCTTGAAGGCAAAGCAATGGACTTTGTCTGCTGTCTAGTGTAAATTAAAGGCTCATCAGCATTAGTTACATCTGCAACGTTACCCCAGGTGATGGTATCATTCTTAAATACAAGTTCATTCTCATTTTGTTCCCCATCACCACCCATATCTCCTACCAACCATTCATTGCTTTCGTCAATACCATTTAGGATAATGGGATCAATCAGATCACGATTGTCAAATTGATATTTAAGAGTTTGGTTATATTTAATATAAACCAAGTCCTCCAACTTCTGCTGCTTAAGTCTACTTCGCCTCTTGGAATGAATTTATTTGATAATTAACAATAAAACATTTTAGTTTCACAATCAGTTATGAAGCTCTATAAATAAAATCATTGAGCATGTCCTTACATGCTCAAAAATACTCCAATTGCACTCACATCCCGAAGAGCTGCATGCCAGACTCAATACTTTAATGGCAATTTTTTTCAGTGCTTTTGTTTGTGTTCACTTGAATATGAAAATAATATGTTGTGTATTAATCTAATTCAGAGAGTTACAATATATAGAGACCCTAATGGGCTTAAGTGAAAGGCCCAAACCTAATTCAAACGGAATATTTACATATAGGAAGTAATCTAATCATATCCAATAATATCTAATCATATCTAATATATTCTAACACTCCCCCTCAAGCTGGTGCGTGTATATTGTGAGCACCAAGCTTGCTACAAATGTATTCAACCCGAGGACCTCTAAGAGCTTTAGTAAAGACATCCGCTAGTTGATCAAAAGAGTTGACAAAAGCTGTCTTGATTTCTCCTGATTGAATCTTTTCTCAAATGAAGTGACAATCAATCTTTATATGTTTGGTTCTCTCATGAAATACAGGATTAGAGGATATATGTAGCGCAGCTTGATTATCACAAATGAGTTTCATGGGTTGTTTCTGTTCACAAAGATGAAGCTCCTGAATCAACTGCTTTAACCATATTAACTCACAGGTAGTATTTGTCATTGCACGATACTCAACTTCTGCACTAGATCGAGCAACAACAGGTTGTTTCTTGCTCTTCCAAGAAATTAAATTTCCTCCAAAGAAGACACAATAGCCGGAAGTAGAGCGTCTGTCCGAGGGCGATCCTGCCCAATCAGCATCTGAATAACCACAAATTTATGTATTTCCCTGATCCGAATACAACAAACCTTTTCCTGGTGCTCCTTTGATGTATCGGAGGATCCTCACAGCAACATCCCAATGACAATCATAAGGGGAATCAAGGAACTGACTAGCCGTACTAACAGCGAAAGAAATGTCTGGCCTAGTCACAGTCAGATAATTGAGCTTCCCAATTAGCCTCCGATAACGTCCAGGATCAGATAACGGCTCCCCCTGTCCGGGCAATAACTTGACATTGGGATCCATGGGTGTATCAACTGGTTTACACCCCAACATACCGGTCTCTTCTAGGATATCCAAGGCATACTTCCTTTGACAGATACAAATGCCCTGTCTAGATTGCGCCACCTCAATTCCCAAGAAGTAACGCAGCTTCCCAAGGTCCTTTGTTTGAAATGCACTGAATAAATGCTGTTTTAACTGACGAATTCCATCTTGATCACTTCCGGTGAGAATGATGTCATAAACATAGACTAACAAATAGATGCACTTATCAGGAGATGTGATCCTATAAAATACAGAATGGTCAACTTTACTGCGGATTAAGTCAAACGCCTAAATAACAGAACTGAAGCGAATGAGCCATGCTCGAGGAGACTGCTTGAGACCATATAAGGATTTTCGAAGACGACACACCTTCCCAGACTCCCCTTGAGCAACAAATCCAGGTGGTTGCTCCATATAAATTTCTTCTTGTAAATCACCATGAAAAAAGGCATTTTTTATGTCAAGTTGAAGGATTGGCCAGTGACGAACAGCAGCAAGGGCAAGAAATAGGCGAACTGACGCCATCTTAGCGACCGGAGAGAATGTATCGCTATAATCAAGGCCGAAGATTTGAGTAAAACTTGTTAGAGATCATGCTTTAGAAACTGCAATTTGATATTTTTAATTATTTAGGAGTCAATTTTCTTTTCTGTTTTAATGAGTTGTTATGCAGTGGGCAGTTTACTTTTCTGCTTTAATGGGTAGTTATGTAGTGAGAAGTTTTCTTTTCTACTTTGATGACAAGTTATGTAGTTGTGAGCAGTTTCTTTTTATTATTTTACTTTATAAGTTGTATTGTCATGCATCAATAATAATTAGCACTTCATTTCTCAATTCTATATTTCATCTCTAAAACCAACAACTGGTATCAAAGCTATCTTCCTAAGGGATCTGTGTGTTAATTTGAGGCGCCATGGAAACTGAAGTGAATCTTACATCAATTGCTGCGCCAGTGTTTGATGGAGAAAACTACCCAATTTGGGAGGTACGCATGGAGACGTACTCGGAGGCGTTGGATCTTTGGGAAGCAGTGGAAGAGGACTATGAAATTTTGCCTGTTCCAGCTAATCCTACCATGGCACATATCAAAGTGCAGAAGGAGAAGAAAACGAACAAGTCAAAAGCAAAAGCCTGTTTGTTCGCTGCAGTTTCACCCACTATTTTCACTCGTATCATGACTTTGAAGTCAGCAAAGGAGATATGGGATTATCTCAAGGATGAATACAAGGGAGATGAACGCATTCGAGGAATGCAGGTGCTGAATCTAGTCCGTGACTTCGAGATGCAGAAGATGAAGAACGATGAATCTATTAAGGAGTATTCTAAGAGGCTTCTTAGTATAGTAAGCCGGAACAGGTTGCTGGGCTCTTCTTTTCTAGAGTCAAGAATTGTTGAAAAGATCCTCGTAACTGCTCCTAAAAAATTTGAGGTCACAATTACATCATTAGAGAATACTAAGGATATGTCAAGCATCACTCTTCTTGAATTGTTGAATGCTTTGCAAGCACAAGAGCAAAGAAGAGCCATGAGGCAAGAATGTGTCATTGAAGGAGCTCTACCTGCAAAATATCATGAAGCTGATAAAAACAAGAAAGTGCAAGAAGGTAATTCTGGTTCTTTCTCTTCAAGTAGCAGGAATAGAAATTTCAAGGGGAAATATCCTCCTTGTCATCATTGTGGGAAGAAAGGTGATATGCCTTCGGCATATAGATATTTCAGAGTGAAAAGAATAAGGATTTGACAATAATTCAGTAATAAAGGTTATTTTTTTTGATGAATTATTAATAATCTATGTTCAGACACACTTTCACTGATTATTCTATATTTTTATAGGTTAAGAGGTGAAGAAATTCAAAATTTGAAAAACAATGAAAGGAAGACCGCGCGAGAGACCAAACAAGGCGCCAGAGGGTCGCACCACTGTTGAATTCAAATCTGTTTTAATTTAATATTTTCGTTATACGTTTCTGTAATAAAGTGTAATTTAATTCTTCCGTTAAGTAATAAGTTTTAATTTAATTCTCCCGTTACTTAATAAGTTCTAATTAATTCTTCCGTTATCTTTTTTTAAATCAAAGGGGCAATTTTGGCAAGTGGAGAAGATTGGCTGGCTATCTAAAGTGTGGTCCTCCACCATTCCAAGGTGATTATTCCATTCAATTCAGTCTTCAGAGGAAAGCCGACACAATTCAGAATCCCATTACGCAGAGAAGAAGTCTTGAGTTCAGAGGAGAATCCGGAGTTCTTCGAGTTCTTTGTGTTCTTCATGTTCTTCTAGTTTTTCTTCTTCTTCTTTTTATTTCATTTTATGTTTTCTTTTTCGAGATCAGTCATGACTACGGTTGGCTAGATCTCTTTTTATTGTGGTAAGGGTCAAACCCTTGATGTGAACCCCTTGTAATTTGGATTAAGTTTACATTTGTTTATCCAATTGAATTTATTTTCCTTTGTTCTTCATCTCTTCATTCTTTTAGATCTGATCATTCTAATGGGATCGCGAGGGTTAGGGTTCGCAATAGGAATATTGGGATCCTAATTCCTGACAAGAAGGAAAGTAATTGTTCATGTATGCACTAGGGATAGGCTACATGAACCACAAACGTGAAAGATTCACCGATTTATCTGTTTATCCTAAAAAGGAATTACTAAGGGATTAGGGTTCTAATAGGGTTAATAAGATTAAGATCACTAAGGGATTAGGGCTTAACCAATTAAATAAAAGATGGTGAATCGTTTGATCAATGGGTAAATCGCATGTAAACCTTGATTCAGATTACAAGGTGGGGATCGGAAAGGTGTTTCTTCTCTTCCCGCAATATTTTCTCAATTATTTTTACATCTCTTATAATTCAATCTCTCTTCATCTCTTTCTCAAGAAAAACCCAAAAATACGTTTTTACTTTTAGTTTTATTTTTCTCATTAATCAACAATATTTGTCACACCCATTTGGATTAATTCAACTTAAGGGGACTGGTTATTATAGTACTTAGTCTACAATCCCTGTGGAGACGATACATTACTTATCACTTTTATTACTTAGAACGATAGGTACACTTGCCGAATTCGCAACAAGTTTTTGGCGCCGTTGCCGGAAATTATAAATTCCAATATTATAATAATCGTTGATCGTTGAGCTTGGATATTTAATTTTATTTTATTTTTTATTTTATTGTTTTGTTCTGTCTTGATCTGCGTTTTGCAGGTGTTACTAACTATTTTCTTTGAGTTATATGCGAGGCAGAGTTGCTCCTGAAGACTTGGTGTTTGATTCTGAAATCACAAGGGTTGAAAGGAGACTGAGGAAAGTTGCCAAGCAAATAGTTTGGGAAAATCCGACTAGTGAACCTGTGCAACCCATACAAGATATGGCGAATCACAACAATGCTGGTGGAGGAGGTCCCAACAATCCACCACCGGAAGATGAGTTGATGGAGTCAATTCTTGCTCCACTCTTCACCAGACCGAATTCCAGCATTGTGAGGCCACCAATTAATGCCAACAATTTTGATATTCAGCCAGCACTGATATCCTTGGTGGAGAAAAATCCATTTGGCGGGGAAGATTATGAAGACCCCCAGGATTTCATAGACAGATTTCTGAGAATCTGTGACACTACTAAGCACAACGGGGTGTCCGATGATGCAATCTGACTCCGGTTGTTTCCTTTTGCTTTGACAGGGAAAACCCTCAGATGGTTAGATCTACAAGCTCCCAACAGCATCAGAACATGGGATGAGTTGGCGGCTAAATTCTTTGCTGAGCATTTTTCCAGAGAAAAGTACAATAAGTTGGTGAATGAAATCACCAATTTTATTCAACAGCCAGGAGAGATCTTGTGTGCAGCCTGGACTAGATTCCAGGAATTGATCAGAAAGTGCCCTCAATATGATTTGTCAGAAGCCAAGAAGGTCAGAGTCTTCTACAATGGAATGACACCAGATTTCAAAATGGTTGTCAACGGTGCAGCCGGTGGAACCATAGGAAAGAAGACAGCAGCTGAAACTCTGGAGTTGATTAATTACATGGCAAGGAATGAGAATGTTGCAATGGAAGTTCAACCAGTTCAACCAAGAAGGGGATTTCTGCAATTGGGGAACAATGATGCATCACTAGCTGAGCAAAAAGTGATTTCTCAACAGCTAGCTAGTATGAATGCCAAGCTAGACAAGATGCAAATCTTTACAGCTCGTGTTAATTCAGTTAACTGTGAGTATTGCAAAGCTAGCTAGTATGAATGCCAAGCTAGACAAGATGCAAATCTTTACAGCTCGAGTTAATTCAGTTAACTGTGAGTATTGCAAAGAGGAGCATGAGTCTAATGAGTGTCAAACACTTATGGGAGCTGAACCGTTCCAGGTTAACGGAGTATGGTATGATCCAAGACCACCACAGCATACCCAAGGCTATCAGAGAAATCTGAATGGTGCCCAAGGAAGCAATTTCCAACGGAGATCTCAAGGTGGAGGGTTTGATTATAAATCCAACAAATATCTGCAACCTCCTCCTCTTCCACAGAAAGAACCATCAGAATTGGAGAAAGCAATGCTGCAGCTTTCCAAAACTACAAATGATCACATGGAGAGTACTACTGCCTTCATGAATGAGACAAGAGCCTATCACAAGAACCAAGATGCTTCCATCAGGAATTTGGAGACTCAGATAGGCCAGTTGTCCAGGCAAGTAGCTGAAAGAACTCAAGGGCAGTTTCCTGGAGACACTACTGTGAATCCAAAGGCAGATTGCAAATCCATTGTAACCAGGAGTGGGATTGTGATCACTCCTCAAGACAAGCCAAAATTGGTTCAGAAAAAGAAGGTTGACGAACCATTTATTGATCCTGAATGTGAGAAGCAAGTGGTAACACCTACCCCTAAGAAAGAAGAGCCTGCAAGGCAAGAAAAAGAAGAGGCAAAGGAGAAAGCTGTTGAAGCCTCAAAGAAAACGATAGATTTTTCTCATTTTGAGAAACCTCCTTATCCCATGAAGCTTAAGCAACAGGCACAGAAACAACAATATGCCAGGTTTTTCGAAATATTTAAAAAGTTGCATATTAACATTCCTTTTGCTGAGGCTTTAGCAAGTATGCCTAACTATGCTAAATTCATGAAAGATTTATTGTCTAGAAAGCATAAGTTGCAGGAGTATGAGACGGTAGCACTTACTGAAGAGTGCAGTGCCATTATAACAAAGAAGTTTCCACCAAAGCTTCGAGATCCTGGGAGTTTCAACATCCCAATTGCGATAGGCAACACCAATGTTGGCCAGGCACTTTGCGATCTTGGAGCAAGCATCAATCTGATGCCCTTGTCGATGTGTAAGTCGTTGGAATCACTGAATGGAAGCCAACTATGGTCTCTCTCCAGCTTGCTGATCGTTCAATGAGGAGACCTAGTGGAATCATAGAAGATGTTCTTGTTAAAGTTGACAAGTTCATCTTCCCTGCTGATTTCATTGTGTTAGACATGGAGGAGGAAAGTGAAATACCTCTTCTGTTGGCTAGACCATTATTGGCCACAGCTCGAGCTATGATTGATGTAGAACAAGGAAAGCTCGAGTTGAGGATGAATGAAGAGAAAATCACCATCAATGTTTTCGATGCTATGAAAACTTCATCTGATGAGAGTGATTGTTTCAGATTGAATGTGTTTGAAGAGGTGGTTTTGGAAGAGAAAAGTGAGCTTCAAGAGCTTGAAGAAGAGTTGAAAGCTCAAGATGAAGCTACTCCACAAGAAGAGCTAGAAGTTGTTTTTGAGGTGCTCGAAAAGAAAGAAAATGATCTAATTACAGTGGCACCAAAAACAGAATCAAAGGAGTTACCTGAAACTCTGACATATGCATTCTTTGGAGATGAAGAGCAATACCATGTTATCATCAATCAAGATTTGTCTAAGGTTGAGGAAGGGAGCAAGAAGGAAATCCATCGGCGGCAGGAAGAAAGAAAGCCAAAGGTTAAGATGGAAAAGCACAAAAGTAAGGAGAAACTTGTGAAAACTAAGTTTAAAGTTTCTGAGGAACTTTCCCCTCACCCACATACATATGATCCTGAAAAGCCACAACATTGGATCAAGAAGACTGGGTCATCATTGGTAGCATGCTTCCGACCACCATGAATTACAAAGGGTACGTCAGGCTCGTGACGTTAAACAAGCGCTCATTGGGAGGTAACCCAATGTGAATTTATTTTCAAAAAAAAAAATCTCAGAAGAGTGCGGATATGGCTGGAATCAAATCTGGGAATGGTGGGCTCATGTTTTTCATCCATCTTGAGATTTAATTATTGCTGTGGACAGCAATTTTCTAAATCTGGGAATTGGGCGCACCACATTAGGTACAGAGGAGCCAAACTTAAAAGACCTCTAACAGAGAAAAAAATCTGAATCAAGGGAGATTTCTAAACCTATTTGTCTTAATTTCTTCTGTTATTTCTGTTTTGATATTCTCTGAGCAACATACCTGGATTTGTGTTATCTGTGTTAGCTACTCATGCAATAAGGTGATTAAATCTTAGAGAGCATATAGGATACTGTGTGAGAAGTCATAATGAATAAAAGTATGAGTAATGCATTGAAGAATAAGACTTATTATTGCTCGTTTGATTGAATTCTTTGTTGAGGGTTACAGTTGATATTTGATGATAAAGGGAATTTAGATTCTAGTTTGATTGCACAGCCATGAGGTTTGAGCCTATACAGTAAATTTTCTTTGTAGAGACTTCACTGTGATAATACTCTAGAACTTGATTTGTTTCTCTGTAATGCATCCATGATCTGAAATGATAAAGGCAATTCTTTCTTATTAACTACTTGGCCAAATAGTTGTCCTAAAAAAAAAAATTCCATTTGCTAGCCCCTTTGAGCCTTAGCCTGTTGTTTCTTATTAAATTGAACCATAAGACACTTGACTTCTTTTCCTGTTGACATACCTTGAATGAGATTGAAGCACTGATTATAGAAAATTCAAGGAAAAAGTTCACAGAAGTTAAAGTGATGGCAAAAACAAAAGCTGAGACCAAAGAGAAAAATAACAAAATGAAAAGTTGCATAGCAACGGAAAAAGCATGAAAAGGTCAGGAAGAAAGAAGAAAAAGAAAAGTAAGAATAGAAAGGGAAAGACTAAGTGAAATTGTGTCTGAGCATGAAAAACTAGTAGTGTTTCAATCTCATATACAGTAAAATTTAGCCACTTTCCCAAATATTCCTACCTTAGCCTAAGCCAAGTTACAACCTTACAAAGACCTTTGGATCTAATTGTGCATGTGTTACATATTCCTCATTCTTAGGAACTTGAGAATAGGATCAAGCCTATGGTAGTCTTATTGCACTGATGGATTGAGAGTTTAAACCCAATATACAGGAGTGAAAAGTGCAGTGATTATCTTGGTAAGGAGTGATCAAGCTAGATTCTAATCCCTCATGCAGAAATAGATTACTGAAATTCTCAACTTTGAATTCATTCATGCATAGCATTATGACTCTAAATCTCTTTAATGTAGGAAAGTGCATTAGTGACATACATTCTTCTCACAGGGCTTATAATTTCTGCCTAATGTTTGATCTTAATTATTGCTGAGGACAGCAATATCTAAATCTTGGAATTGTTTGATATGCCTTCGGCATATAGATATTTCAAAGTGAAAAGAATAAGGATTTGACAATAATTCAGTAATAAAGGTTATTATTTTTTATGAATTATTAATAATTTATGTTCAGACACACTTTCACTGATTATTCTATATTTTTATAGGTTAAGAGGTGAAGAAATTCAAAATTTGAAAAACAATGAAGGGAAGACCGCGCGAGAGATCAAACAAGGCGCCAGAGGGTTGCACCACTATTGAATTCAAAATTTTAATTTAAAATTTGAATTCAAATCTGTTTTAGTTTAATATTTCCGTTATACGTTTCTGTAATAGAGTGTAATTTAATTCTTCCGTTACGTAATAAGTTTTAATTTAATTCTTCCGTTACGTAATAAGTTGTAATTAATTCTTCCGTTATCTTTTTTTAAATCAGAGGGGCAGTTTTGGCAAGTAGAGAAGATTGGTTGGCTATCTAAAGTGTGGTCCTCCATCATTCCAAGGGGATTATTCCATTCCATTCAGTCTTCATAGGAAAGCCGACACAATTCAGAATCCCATTCCGCAGAGAAAAAGTCTTTTGTTCAGAGGAGAATCTGGAGTTCTTCGAAGTTCTTCGTGTTCTTCATGTTCTTTTAGTTTTTCTTCTTCTTTTTATTTCATTTTATGTTTTCTTTTTCGAGATCAGTCATGACTACGGTTGGCTAGATCTCTTTTTATTGTGGTAAGGGTCACAACCCTTGATGTGAACCCCTTGTAATTTGGATTAAGTTTACATTTGTTTATCCAATTGAATTTATTTTCCTTCGTTCTTCATCTCTTCATTCTTTTAGATCTGATCATTCTAATGGGATCGCGAGGGTTAGGGTTCGCAATAGGGATATTGGGATCCTAATTCCTGACAAGAAGGAAAGTAACTGTTCATGTATGCACTAGGGATAGGCTACATGAACCACAAACGTGAAAGATTCACCTATTTATCTGTTTATCCTAAAAAGGAATTACTAAGGGATTAGGGTTCTAATAGGGTTAATAAGATTAAGATCACTAAGGGATTAGGGCTTAACCAATTAAATAAAAGATGGTGAATCGTTTGATCAATGGATAAATCGAATGTAAGCCTTGATTCAGATTACAAGGTGGGGATCGGAAAGGTGTTTCTTCTCTTACCGCAATATTTTCTCAATTATTTTTACATCTCTTATAATTCAATCTCTCTTCATCTCTTTCTCAAGAAAAACCCAAAAATACGTTTTTACTTTTAGTTTTATTTTTCTCATTAATCAACAATATTTGTCACACCCATTTGGATTAATTCAACTTAAATGGACTGGTTATTACTTGGAACGATCGGTACACTTGCCGATTTCGCAACAAAATGTCACCCTCCTTTCAAATGTTGGAGGAGGCCAGATGCAAAATGCTCTAAATGCGGTCAATTTGGGCATGAGGCAGATGGTATGCAGAAATAAGAATCAAATGCAGGAGGCAGATGCTCAAGTTGTTGACGAAGAAGAGGAGGATCAATTGTACGTAGCCACTTGCTTCTCCAGCAATGAATCTAGTGAGAGCTGGCTGATTGACAGTGGGTGTACAAACCACATAACTCATTATCGAAGTCTTTTCAAGGAGTTAAAACCCACACCAATCACAAAAGTCGGAATCGGTAATGGTGACCACATTTTGGTAAAGGGAATAGGAACTATTTCTATCCTAACAAATTCAGGTACAAAGTCAATCTCAGATGTTCTTTTTGTACCTGATATTGATCAAAATTTGTTAAGTGTTGGACAGCTCATTGAAAAAGGATTCAAAGTGCTTTTCGAAGAGAGTTTGTCTCATTCAAGATGCAAATGGAAAGGAAATCATCAAAGCAAAAATGAGAGGCAAGAGTGTCTCATTTGAACCAGTCAATGAGGAGCAAGTTGTTGTTTCCATAGAGGAGAATGTGACTGAGACTTGGCACAATAGACTAGGCCATTGTCACCTCTCAAATATGTTGTTGATGAAGAAGAAGGAGCTGTCAAATGATTTACCAACCTTTGCAGATCATTTACCAAATTGTAATGCCTTCAATTTGGCAAACAAAAAAGAAATCCATTTCCTAAGTCAATCAAAGAACTCAGATGTTGCTGGTCCTCAAAGAACTCAATCACTTGCAGGTAGTCGTTACTATGTTATTTTCATAGATTATTTTAGCAGAATGTGTTGGATTTTTTCATGAAGCATAAATCAGAAGTGGCTAGCCTATTTTGGAAGTTCAAGAAAACGGTGGAGAACCAGAGTGGTTGTAGCATTCAATGCATTAGGACTGACAATGGAAAGGAGTATACTTCAGAACAATTTAATATTTTTTGTGAAGAATCCGGCATTGAACACCAACTCACTGCTCCATAAACTCCGCAACAAAATGGAGTAAGTGGGCGAAGAAACAGGTACATAATGGAAATGACTCGATGTATGCTTCACGAAAAAGAGTTGCCAAAGAATTTCTGGGCTGAGGCAGCAAGCACTGCTGTCTTCTTGCAAAACAGACTGCCTACAAAGGCATTGGAGGACAAAACTCCATTTGAGGCATGGTATGGCTATAAACCTTCACTCAATTTCCTTAGAGTGTTTTGTTGTATGTGTTTCTCTCATATTCCACAGGTAAAGCGTGATAAGCTTGACCAAAAGTCAGAACCACGAATCTTTGTTGGCTATAGCTCTTCCTCCAAAGCCTACAAAGTGTATCAACCTCAAACTGGAAAGATACTTATCAGTAGGGATGTTTATTTTCATGAAGATGAGAAGTGGAATTGGACACAAGCACAAGAGGCATCCATGAGTAAGCAAAAATCAAGTCTTCTCATCCAAGTAAGCAAAGAGCAAGGAGTGGAACAATGGCAAAAAGAGTTAGAAGATGACCCACCAATTCGTGGAACAAGGTTGTTGTCCAATATTTATCAAAGATGCAATGTAGCCATTTGTGAACCTGCAGGATATAAAGAAGTTGTTCAAGACCAGAATTGGAAGAAGGCAATGGAAGAGGAGTTGTTAATGATATAAAAGAATAATTCTTGGGAGCTTGTTGACAAACCGAAGGATAGAGCAGTTATTGGAGTAAAGTGGGTGTTTAGAACCAAGTTAAATTCAGATGGCTCCATCAACAAGTACAAGGCTAGACTTGTAGTTAAAGGATATGCACAAATTTTTGGTGTTGATTATTCTGAAACCTTTGCACCTGTGACTAGAATGGACACTATTCTTCTCTTGCTAGCTGTTGCTGCTCAAAAAGGCTGCAAAGTGTTTCAACTAGATGTAAAATCTGCATTCTTGAATGGTATTTTGCAGGAGATCTATGTTGAACAACCCGAAGGATTTGTGAAAGAAGGTGAGGACGAGAAGGTCTACCTGCTCAAGAAAGCTCTATATGGCTTGAAACAAGCACCTAGACCATGGTATAGCAAGATAGATGAGCATCTATCAAGCTTAGGATTCAAGAAAAGTACTTCAGAAGCTACTATGTATATAAAGCACGAAAATGATGATCTTCTTATAGTCTCTCTTTATGTTGATGATCTCTTAATCACAGGTGGCAATGACAAGCTTGTTGAAAAGTTCAAAAGAGAAATGATGCAGATTTTTGAAATGACAGACCTTGGACTCATGACATACTTTTTGGGAATGGAGATTAAGCAGTCAGAAGATGATGTTTTCATATGTCAAAAGAAGTACGCCAAGGAAATTCTCAAGAAATTCCATTTGGAGGATTGCAAGGTAGTGACCACTCCAATGAATTAAAAGGAGAGCTTGAGCAAAGATGATGGAGCTGACAGAGTTGAAGAAGGCTACTTTCGAAGTCTGATTGGTTGTCTAATGTACCTCACAGTATCAAGACCGGACATTTTATTTTTTGTAAGTCTTTTATCTCGTTTTATGCATTGTGCTACTGAGATGCATTTAAGAGCAGCAAAAAGAGTAGTGAGATACATCAAAGGAACGATTGATTTTGGTGTGAAATTTAAGAAAAGTCAAGACTTTAAGCTATTGGGATTTTCTGACAGTGATTGGGTAAGTTCTGTGGATGATATGAAAAGTACCTCTGGTTATTGTTTCAGTCTTGGCTCAGGAATTTTCTCATGGTGCTCTAAAAAGCAAGATGTTATAGCACAGTCCACAGCAGAAGCGGAATTCATAGCTACTACGGCAGCAGCTAATCAAGCAATTTGGTTAAGAAAAATTTTATGTGATTTACTCCTGAAGCAATGGAACAATACTGATGTTCATATTGATAACCAAGCAGTAATTGCCATTTCTAACAATCCAATTTTTCATGGGAAGACCAAACATTTTAAGATCAAGTTTTTCTTCTTAAGGGAAGTTCAGAAAGAAGGTGAAATTGTACTTGTCTATTGCAAGTGCAAATTTGAAGATCTTAGGGAGAAGATTGGTGTTTGCAGCTCCAAAAGCAAGGAGGAGTGTTAGAAATCATGTTTTAGAAACTGTAATTTGATATTTTTAATTATTTAGGAGTCAGTTTTCTTTTCTATTTTAATGAGTTATGTAGTGGGCAGTTTACTTTTCTGCTTTAATGAGAAGTTATGTAGTTGTGAGCAGTTTCTTTTTATTATTTTACTTTATAAGTTGTATTGTCATGCATCAATAATAATTAGCACTTCATTTCTCAATTCTATATTTCATCTCTGAAACCAACAACCCTTTGCAACTAAACGTGCCTTGAGACTGAGACGATCAACATGGCCATTAGGTCCAACTTTCACACTAAAAACCCAGCGACAACCAACTATAGACTTATCTGGAGGAGCAGAAACAAGGTCCCAAGTGCCATTGGTATGAAGTGCAGTCATCTCATCAAGCATCGCTTGGCGCCACCCTGGATGGGAAAGTGATTCACCTATGGTCTTAGGAATAGAAACAGAAGAAAGACTAGAAACAAAAGGAGAAATGAGGAGGTGAAAGACGGTCATAGCTCAAGAAGGTATAAAGAGGATAAGGGTTACGAGTGGTACGTGTACCTTTTCTTTGAGCAATAGGAACAGCCTCTGGTGAAGAATCCGGAGGGGAAGAATCAACAGCAGGGGGCGATGAGTCAGCAGGAGTCGAGTCGACAGGAGGCACAGTTTTACAACGCTGATAAGTGAGAAATGGACAGTCCTCAGGTACTGAAGCAATAGGTTGCTCATCTGGAATAGAAGCACCTGCAGCTGCCAAAGACAAGTCAAGAAAAGGAACAGGAAGAACATGATCAACCGGTGACAATTGAGATGGGATAGAATTAACGGGTTGTTGATCAAGAAATGTGACATCAGCAGAAACTAAGTAACGCTTGAGATCAGGAGAGTAACAACGATACCCTTTTAAAGACGAGAATAACCAAGAAAAATGCATTTAAAGGCTTGATGTTAACTTGTCCTTACCAGTAGGGGTGAAACTGGGCCAGGCCGGCCTACAAGGGCCTACAGCCCGGCCCATTAGTGGTCTGGCCTGGCTCGGCCTTTTTACTTGCCAGGTTGGGCTTGGGCTGATATAAAAGATTGATTAGCTAATTGGGCCGGTATATTAAGATATTGAGCCTGGCCCATGAGCCTCCAAGGCGGCCCAATTGTTCACCTTCATGAATCAAAAAAGTTTTTAGTGCAGCCAGAGTCCAGAATCAAAAAAAAAAAAATGATTGGTCTTCTTAAAATTTAAAGGGATTATTCCATTTGCCCTAGATCTTTCTATTCCAATCATTACATTTGATTTACATGAATCTTTGATCTTCCTTTCCGTCGCTTCATCTCAACCTTCCATTCCAGGTACTGCCTACTTCTCATTCCTCTCTCGATAAAGAGAGAGAGAGACTTTCGGATTTGAAATTATTGTCGCTTAATTGTTGGGGGTTGGGGATGAAGTCTAAGGAAAGATAAAGAAAGCAGTCAGAGAGAGAACAATTTCCTTATTTTATTTTATTTTTTGCTTTATAAATTAGGAAGACGCTGATACGTCATTGATAGATCAGGATCCCCACTAGTCAAGATAGTATCCCGGACATTATCATATTCTTCGGGGAGGCCAGACAGTGTGGCAACCATAAAGAGACGTTCCACCTGTTTCCGATATGCAGAAGCATCAGTAGGGAAGGCAACATATCCAAATATGCCTGCATCAAAGATCGACTTTTGCCAACATATGTCTCCATCTGAATGTCAGATGATTTGCTCATTTCCATAAACTGAGAAATAATGAAATAGAGTTGCTGAACATCATTAGTGTAGAGGTTTTTTGCTTCCTCCCACACTTCAGTGCAAGTTTGAAAAGAGTAGAAGATGTCCAAGACGACTGGATCAATAGACTGCCAAAGGATACTCAGAAGTCAGAAGCTAGTTGTCAATCTTTTCCCAATCAGATTTTTCCTCCTTAGGAGCATCAGTAGACTTAGTCGTGAGATGGTTCCCATGTCCCTGTCCAAAGAACCAAACTCGAACAAAGGTGGTCCAGTTCTTGTAATTAACAGAACCCTTCAACTTAAAGAGGTAATGGACCCAACATTAGTGGAGATGACATTGGGAGAACATTCGGCAGGATGAGAATGAGAACTGATCTCCGAGTGAACAGGGGAGGATCCACAGATCTGGAAAGAGGAGAAGAAGGCGAAAATTTATGTCCAAAAACGGCCGGAAAACTCCACCGGAACAGTGCACACGTGCCGGTTGAAGGTGGCGCGTGAGCACCAAGCGCAGAGGAGATGGACGGCGCGTGGAGGCGCGTGGCTGACGCGAAGGTGGTCGGACCACCATAGAACTGGTCGCCGGGATGAGACGGTCCTGATCGCAGGTAGTCTGGGCTGAAAACTCGCCGGAAAACTTCTCTGGCGGCCGGAACAGTGACGGACGGTGGTTCCGGTGACAGTCGGAGGTGCTGACGCGTTTGGAAATTACTCAAAAGGGGCTTATAGCCCTAGATGGCTTGCCGGAAGGACGAACGACAAAGAAAAGATGACTCCTAAGCAGTGGGCTTAGGTTTTAAAGCGAAAACAAGGTTTTAAGCGGAAGCGAGAGTTTCCAGAACAAAAGAGCTTTGATACCAACTTGAATATGAAAATAATATGTTGCGTATTAATCTAATTCAGAGAGTTACAATATATAAAGACCCTAATGGGCTTAAGTGAAAGGCCCAGACCAAATTCAAACGGAATATTTACAGATAGGAAGTAATCTAATCATATCTAATATATTCTAACATGTTCCATATGTCCCCCACCATTGCACTGTAATACAAAATATAGTAACTCAATAATATGACTAGATAAATAAATTGTAATAATAAAAGCTTAAAGGGATAAAATACTTACGAGGAGACACTTTATCCCTTTGTCTTTTGGCTGATTCCATACCAAAGAAACCCTGAGCTTTCTTATATAGCTCCAATTCATTCATAACCTGGTCCATCTCATCTGTATTTGCAGTTAGCCTCTCGAAGCATTTTAAATAACCATTAACCACTTCTAAATCATAATCCAGCCTTGGATTAGAATAAAAAAAACTGAGGGTTAAAATAATGCCCAGCTGCATGCAAAGGATGATGAATTTGACAATCTCATCGTCTATCAATGATAGCTAAAATATCTTTATACTTATCTTCTTTTCCAATTCCATGAAATGCATTTTTTTTTTTTTTGGAAATACTCCAATCGGTTCATTGCTTCGCAACTAATCCGATTCGGAGCCAGGATTAAGGCCTTAAACCCCTCCCAAAGGTGGTACTGGGGAGATTCGAACACATGCTCTCACCCCCACCTGCTTAGCTCCCATGCGCCAACTGAGCTACCACCATTTGGCGGAATGTATTTTGAATTGCTTCTTTGGCCCTATCTATTGCTTCATAAATGTAACCCATTGCTGGCTTTTTTTCATTATCAACCATCCTCAGCACACCCACAAGAGGCCCCATAGCCTTAAGACAAAAATCTACATCATTCCAAAAAGATGTACTGAGTACAATATCAGTTGCCCTTTTCCCCTTAGGGTCTTTAGCAGTCTTAGATTTTGACCACTCATCAGAAGTGAACATCCTTCAGAGGTTGTTTTTCTGTTTATGCAACCTCTGCAATGTCAGGAATGTGGTAGCAAACCTTGTCACTCCATGCCTCACCAATTCAGTTTTGCTTGTGAATTGCCGCATAGTGTTCAATGACAATGAATAATTATAAATGAAACCTACTAGACCGATGCCTCTTTTTATTGTCCTCTTTACTCTATCAAGCTTTGTCTTCTAGCATCAAATCTAAGCAATGTGCAGCACATGGAGTCCAAAACAAATGACGTCTCTTGGCTTGTAAAGATTTCCCTAACATCACAAGCATAAACTTAAATAAGAAAACGAGTCACAAATAAATTGAAATATTAACAATTGAATGAGTTTATTGTCTCTTACCGGCCAAAACATAATTGCTTCCATTGTCGGTCACCACTTAAACAACATTTTGTTCACCAATCTCCATCACAAAAGTGTCCAGAAGTTGACATAATTTCTCACCAGTCTTAACATAAGAAGAAGCATCAACACTCTTGACAAACATAGTTCCTGATGGCTCAATTCACCAAGAAATTGATCAAAGTTCTACCCTTCTTATCCGTCCATCCGTCAGACATAATAGAACATCCGTAGTTTACTCTCTCTATCTCATGCTCCTTCAATAATTCCTTGGTGTACTCTAACTCCTTTTGAAGGAGTGTAACTCTACATTCATAATAAGATGGAACCTTCAAATGAGGACCATAGTTCCCTATTGCTTCAACCATCAACCTGAAACTTCTAGAGCATACAACATTGAAAGGAATCCCATTCGTTATTAAAAACATCTCAATATATTGAACTGTTCTGGCTCTAGCTTCTTTATCACAAGCATCATTGATGCTTGTTTGCCTTTTCCCCAACTTGATGTTGTTTTCTGGTTTTTTTAAAAGAAGTAGGTCCATGGGACCTTTCACAATCGTGCTTTTCTTGGCAGGAACAGTAGAGGAATCACTGTCGGATGTTACTCCCTTTTTTCCAGTTCGAGTGTTACGAATTTCTCCCACCTCTTCAAGCTCATCATCATCTTCTTGTAGCGCTCATTTAGGAAAGCATTTTCATCAGCAAGCTTCCTCTCATACGCTTCTTTCAAAGCATTTCTTATTTCAGGGGGGGTTTTCTTACATGGCTCTACATCTCCTTTTATCCCCATCTGGTGGTATTTAGCCCTGGTAATTCCACCCCTGTTGTTGTCTTCTTACAATAGTCACATGTCACATTCCTTCTGTTATTGATATCCTTCAAGGAATTCCATTGCCATGCTATATCATGATATGGACCCGAGGTTTAACCAAAGCACAAGAAGAAGGAGACTCTTGGGTAGTGTCATTGGTTGCCATCACTAGCTACATGTATTATCATAGAGGGTAAAAAAAGAAAGAAAAGAAATCAATTACAAGGGTGACGTGAGTCTTGTGGTGCAGTTACAAGCATAAAAAGCAGTGTTATTAAACCCGACCCAGGCACCGACCCGGTCAGGGTACTGGGTCACTGGTCGGATCGGTTGACCCAGATATATATAGATATGAACATTCCTTTTGCTGAGGCTTTAGCAAGTATGCCTAACTATGCTAAATTCATGAAAGATTTATTGTCTAGAAAGCATAAGTTGCAGGAGTATGAGACGGTAGCACTTACTGAAGAGTGCAGTACCATTATAACAAAGAAGTTTCCACCAAAGCTTCGAGATCCTGGGAGTTTCAACATCCCAATTGCGATAGGCAACACCAATGTTGGCCGGGCACTTTGCGATCTTGGAGCAAGCATCAATATGATGCCCTTGTCGATGTGTAAGTCGTTGGGAATCACTGAATGGAAGCCAACTATGGTCTCTCTACAACTTGCTGATCGTTCAATGAGGAGACCTAGTGGAATCATAGAAGATGTTCTTGTTAAAGTTGACAAGTTCATCTTCCCTGCTGATTTCATTGTGTGTGTGTTTAATAATCCACAGTTTGTAAAATAAAAAATATATATATAACTTTTTTTGTAAAAAAAATGGGTAGTTTTTTTGTAAAAAGAAATTTCATAATTTTGTTGTACAAAAAAATTCATAATTTTATTGTAAAAAAAAAAATCGTAACTTTTTTGTGAAAAGAAATTCGTAATTTTTTTGTAAAAAAAATCATAATCTTTTTTAAGTAAATTGAAAGTAATGTATCAAAAAATAATTCACAGTTTGTAAAATATAAAAAATTACATGATTTTTATTTAAGTAAATTGAAAGTTATATATCAAGAAAAAATTGAAAGTAATATATGTCCAGACTCTACAGGGCATTAACCTATTATGAGAGTCAGAAAAAAATAACCAAGAAAAAAAATGAAGGACAAAAAATAAAGGGAAGAAATAAGGAAAAAAAACCCAAAAAAAAGGAGGGTGGAAAAAAAAATATAAGAGTAGAAAAAAAATTAATAGAAAAAAAATAAGATGGTAAAAGTAAAAAGAATAGAATAAAGTAAAAAAAAACTTACAGATGCGTAGCTGGGAATCCGTGAATAGAAAATATTAAATAAAAAGAAACGAAAGCTGCCAACTTTGAATAGAGAGAAGAAACGAAAGCTGCCAACGTTGAATAGATAGGTCTCTATCGGTGGAGTGTGTCAGTGGTATTTAAAAGAAAAAGAGAGATCCGAAAGTTAAAAGAAAGGCCCAATGGTTTTTAATATTAAATAAAGGACAAAAATATCCAAACCTGTTTTGGCTTTCAACCTTTCTTCTTCGCGTTTTACATCCGCATTTTTTCACCACTTCTGAAGCCATTTTTAACCGCTATCGCAGCCGCTTCAAACGCGATCTGTCACTGGTGCGATGCGGTGCGGTTGGACTCGGTGGTCCTCCGCAACCCACGAACGGCGCGGGTAGCGGCGCTTTTGACTACTACAAGTGGTTGGGGGTGGGACGATACAGTCTTTAATTACAAGTTGCGGGTGTGATTTGTAGTTGTGTTTGGGTGCTACATTTCTTTTTAAGATTATGAGTTTTAACTTCAACTTGAATTGTGATCTTTGTTTACACAATTTGAATTGGAGATTAATTAAATGTCTTATGTGAAACGTTATTTTCCCTATTTATGTTATTGTATATAATTGTTTGTGTGCACAAATGTGTGTTTGAATATAAAATTTTATTTTAGGCAGAATCTTAGGATTTGTGTAATGATCAAGCTTATCAATAGTGGGATACAACACCGCCACATGGCAGTGTAGAGTGACAGTGCGACCTTGCCAAAGTTATCAAATGCGGATTGCGGCATGTCGCGGTCAACCCCAAAAAACGCTATAGCTGGTTGCGGTTGCGCAAATAGCGAAATAGATATATAACAGAAATAATGACAAAAAGAAATATTTTTTAAAGGAAGAGATAGCATAAGTGACAAAGAAACGCAGATAGACTAAAAAACCCTTAAGAATTTTGTTACACATTTAAATTTCGGACAAAATTGACATTATGATAGCAATATGGCTGTGATTTGGCCGCAAATGTCATCACAATGGCCACTATTCTTGCAACCAGGCACTGCAACGCTCATACGGCGCAGCTCGCGGCGCTATTACGGCCATTTAACTACTATGGACCTTGCTGCTACCTAGAAGACATGGCATCAATGTTGTTAAAATAGAGTCTACACTAAAACGGTAGGGGCAAGCAAAAACGTAAAATCAAGAAACGTAAGAGTTTACTAAAAGTGAGTATAAAAGTGATATTTTATTAAATTGAAGGAGTAATATAGATTTAGTTTTGCTCAACACCATGCACTCTGTTTCATTGTCAACAATAAAATTGAAATCTTCCTATTCCTTTACTAGAATAAAATTCTCAGTGGTTACATAGAGTGAAACATACGTGTAAATTAAATTTGGATTATTTTTAATAATAAAACAATAAAACATTGTTTAGATTTGAATTAAAATTAAATACTTCTACTTTCAACAATATTTATAAAAATTAAATACGGTCAAATATTTCTACTTTCAACAATACCAAATACTTTAGGAAAATTCAATATTTCTTTTATTATAAATAAAAAACTAGATCTGTATTAAAATTAAAAATAAAAATTATAAAATTATAAAATTATAAAAAATCAATATTCAACTATATCAGTATGAAAGGATGGTGGCGTGTTAGATTTGAAGAGGATATATCACCAATCTATTTAAAAAAACTCGATACTGTACGAAAGCAAAAAAAGAGCAAAGAAAAATGGGCAGCGATTTTATAGGAGAACTTAAGAAGCAAGGATGAAGAAGTATGTGCTCTGAAGAAACAAGAAGAATATCTCGCTTTTATAGGAGAACTGAAGAAGCGTCAATTTTTTTTGTTTTTAGGGGAAGAAGCAAGCAAGCAGCAGCAGCGCAGGAACTCAGCAACAGCAACGTGTACGCGACGTTGAATGAGCGGTAGGTTTTTTTTTTTTTAGTTGGGAGATGACGTGATTTGACAAAAACACCACTATTTAAAAAAAAAAAAAAAACTGAGTCAACTCGGTAAACTCGACAAGTCAACCGAGTTTACCGAGTTGACTCGCTGTTTCAACCCGAAATCTTTTCAACCACCGTTTTGATAAGTTTTTGGTCATAAAAACGTAGAAACGGTACGTTTACGTTTCGACACTACGTTTTTACAGCAATGCATGGCATAGCATTTAAAGTAGCGGGTGTAGTGGCCACTATATCAACCAACACAGTGGAGAAGAGCAGCAAAAGCTATGTTCCGCTTTTAACCACTCCTTGAAGAGTGGGTAAGAACTCTATGTTCCCAATCTACTTTTAACCAGATTTCAGTTCTACTTCTATTACCAAAACCCTTTGAGACAAATCTCTCTCTACCCCCCCCCCCTCTCCCCCCCCTTCTCTCTCTTGTCAGGTTACTATGCTCTTTATCTCTCTTTCTCGTTTGGTTTGTCAAATCTACCCCCACAAACTGCTCACCGGTGGTTTTGCAGCCCTTGCATTCCATTGGCCACCGCTCTATCTCTCTCTGCTATTCCATCAATTTGACACATACACCACTGCTTGCCAGCTGTTTTCCAAACAAGCCCTGCAGTATGCACCCTATTTAGTAGTCAGGCTTTGTGTCTATCTGCCTCGATTCAGTTCAATTTTTTCATTTTACTTTCTGAGTCATCTGGTTCTGACTTTGGCATAAACTTATGACTTGTATGTTTGGCATTGGATTAAGGCCATGACTTTTGATTTAATTATGAATGTCTTTACGGGGTAATTTTATATTTTTGAACATTTATATATGCTTTGATGTTAAAATTGCGATTTAAATCGCAGCATCGCCCGATCCTACAATTTTCCCCCTTCAAACAATTCAAATCGCACCTGGAATCATGATTTTGTAAGATCGCGAGGGATTGCCTTTGAAAATTCTACGATCGATGGCATCGTGCGATCCCACCATGTTTTTCAATCCAAAAAATCACAAGCCCACAACCTGGAAAACTCACTCAGAGCTACTCGAAATCCCTAAAATTGTAAATCGAAAACCCCAACCTACCGTCCCCCTTTGTTCTCTGACTTAAGATTTCTTTCAAAGCCAAAAACACCTCAACTCAACCTTCTAGAAGTTGCGACTTACGATTGCTGCAGTGGTTGGTGGATGGGCTGCGACCCTCTTCCCTTGGTTGTGATGGTGAGGAGTTGAGGTTCCTGACATGAGGTACAAGTAATTGAGACTAGGACCCGATTTATTGGTGCTTCTATTATTTCAATACTGTTTTGAGCTTAATCGAACATGTTGCCATGTTGGTGCTTTTATTAATGCTTATGATATAATGTTATTTCAATCTTGGATATTTAAATTAAAACATAGCCATTTGAGGCTTTAGTTAAAATAGAGCTTTAGTTAAATAATTAAGCTCATACTGCCATACCATTATATATGGATATTTTGTATCTTACGTAATAGGATCTTACGATCCGTGTTGATCTCACAATTCATGATCCTACCACCCCTCCTAATCCTATGTAGGATCTCGGTCTGAATAACATTGTATATATGTGTAGAATAAATTACTTAACACATATTTATAGACTTCAATACAGCGACAATCCCACTATCCGCTATCCAGCTATGCGGTTTTGGAGTCAACCGCTCCATGACACTATTCGAGATTGATAAGTATGGTTATGGTTACGATCTAAGATTCTACGTGTCTACTTCCCCTTACAAATCCTAGGTAGGATCTCAAGTTTGTCAACCTTGCTTGGCAAAATTAATAAGGGAAGATTATCAATTCGTTCAATTACAACTAAAATCAAATCCTACCAAATTTGAGTAAATTTCTAAATGCACATTAACTTAAATCTTAAACGATTTTAAAACCAAATCAATTCTCAAAATGTGATTCCAAACATTGTAATAACTCCATAATTTATACCATAAACAAACAAATAGCAAACAAAGTTTCAATACTCAATATTTAAGACATTTATCATGACTCTTAGTCAAAGGGTTGTTAAACACTTAAAAAGTTCCAATAACAGAAATTTAATTAGCATAAGCAAATAAAAAGAACAATTATTACCAAGAAAAAAATGATTGTGGTTTCAATTACTAAAAAGAAGAAGACAGTGATGTAAATTACGAATAGAAAAGGACAGTAATAACTGTTCCATTTAGTATGATTTGCCTACTTGGAAGATAGAAAGGGGAAAATAATTGCTCAGAGGGAACACGAAGAGGTGCCATGCAAACAGAGGAACAAACTTCATGGGACTGTGCATTTCAATTCTGAACAAGCACAGCCGCACATGGAGTGAAGTCCAACAACAAGACTTCTACATCTGGCTAGATGGACAATGGGTTCTCAAAACTAGGTGCTGTATATATCAAAGAAGCTCCACAACAGCCAGATGTGTGATAGGGTTCTTGTCTAGGAAGCCAAAATATTGGTCACTACTCGAACCACAAAGGACAGTGGTGCTATCTACATCACAATAGTAAAACGCTTTGCGACAAGTGTTTGAGGGTGGAGAGACTCAGGTCCATTCTACGGCGGCACGATAGCAGCAGCTGCGAGCACTATTACCTACCTCTAACTAACATACATTGGAATAAACTTTCCCATTTGCAACAAAAGTATAAACACACGGACCAGTAAAAATCTAGTGGCCAACAATATTTAAAAAGAGATCAGAACCCATGATCAGGTTTCTAAAATAATATGATGAGGACCAGCAACAGGGTGCACAAGTAGTATGCATAACCAACGAAAAAATTAAAAAAAAAATGTAATCACATACGTTGAGAAATCAGCAGAAGCAGTTGCAGCACGCAAAGCATTAGTATCCAAGCAGCAACTCCATACTGCACCTTTGTGCCCTTCAAAGGTTCCGATCCAATCTCCAGTCTCTCCATTCCTGAGCATAGGACTCGAATCTGAAAACACACAAAAAAAACTCACACATCATCACCATCTTCTACAAAATGCATCACGTTTCAAAATCATCGAGCCAAACCGCACATATCCAACATGCAAAATGCAATCACACCCTAAAATCATCGAGCCAAAGCATTAATAATTGACCCATCAAAGTCAGATCCATAATAAATAAATAATAAAAAAAAACACAGTCGAAACATACCTTGTATTCCCGATTCAGACAAAATAGGAACAACGAAATAATTTAAATTCCAATTAAAACACGGAAAAAGAAAAAGCGTACCCTTGCTTGCGCTGATAAGGAAGAATCCATCGGGAGTAACAGGACTGTAAAAGAGATCAACCACTGGGCGAGAGTGACCATGGCAAACAAGAGGAACCGCCACCCTTTTCTTTTCCATTCTCAAAAGCTGGGAAATTTTATGCTATGTGGATCTTAACTTCAAATATTAATCGGAAACTAAGAAATTTACGAGAAGCCCTAAATCTATGCAAAGCAAAGCAGCAGCAAAACTAACAACAAGAGAGAGAGAGAGAGAGAGAGAGAGAGAGAGATAGTCTATGGGGAGTGATTAAAACGCTAATGGCGGTATTATGGACACAGTTGGGAAACGCTGAATTCGGTGAGGATCGAGAAACTTCAATTTGGCTGAATCCACACCTCCTAACCCTCAAGCTCTAAAAATTTTGGATACGAACAAAACAAGCAAATTTGTAAAAAGTTCGAAACCTAACAAAAATATATATAATAATGACAAAAACGGTTAAAAAAAAAAAAGGAGAACAGAGCTAGAAGAGAAAGGACCAGGCGCGAGAATGTTTGGCCAATGCACCTGCTCTTTTATACTGTGAGTTCTTGAGTTGCAGGACCCCTCTCCTTTAAATATCGTAGTGTCGCTACTCCGTTCGTACGATGTCGTACGATGCTTTGATGGAAGAAGGTTATGGAATGCGTCATCCGCAGACGAACAAGAACAAGATACTATTTTGTTGATGAGCCTAGGCCCAACTTCAAAGTACTTGCTCCCTCTCTTTTCTTTTAAAGTGATTTTTCAATTAAATGTTTCTCTGTTAATTTTTTTTAATAAATATATTATTTTAAGAAAAAAAATTATTTTAAAAATTTTATGATAGTAAGATAAGTATTCTTTAAAAAAATTAAAACTTGCTCAAATGCATCCTAAATCGAGTCAAATTTGATGAGAAATGTTAATTAATCAAATATTATTGAATATTTTATGTTATCACTAAATTCATAGTTAATGAATTAAGTTTTATTTGATTTAATTTAATTCAAATTTGTCTATAAATATATATTTTATTTTATTCATTTAGCAAGTTAAAAATGGAAAATGCACGCGCGTTTAGGATTATAGTGCTTTACAAAAGTACCATTTGTCGAAAAAAAAATTAAAATATTATTCTTTTAATAAATAATTACGAATATATAGTTGTATTGAAATTATTTACGGATCTATACAACTCATTAACGCTCAAATTGGGCGTGAATGGTCACTCCTAGGTTAGATGTGACTCATGAGGCATTAACGCCTAATTTAGGCGTAACTCGTTTAGTGTTGACGCGTAGCACAAAATGTTAACAATTTAATCCTAAAACTTTGAAAGATCATAACTATTGACTCAGGTATCCAAATCAGGTAAAAAAAATTAATTTCACATAACTTTTGAGATCTACGCAATGACACTTCATTTGGCATATTTTATCTCTCACAAACACAGTTTGAATTTACGTAAGTAGCATTTAAACCCAGAAGCCTCTAAGTTCCTTCTGAATCAACACCAAACACAGTCTTCTACCTACTAGAACCTCTTTATCCCTATCCTGTGAAAGTAAAATTGGCCTTGAAGACCGATGCATGTAAGGTGGAAAAACAAGACTTTTTCACGCGGAAACATACATGCACATAGAAATCCATGCTTTAGGACAGCATGATGTTACCTTATTTTGGCCTGATCAGTCAGGGAGATCAATTGTCAGGTTTGAAGGGTTCAAACCCTCTAATGTTGATCCACACCACCGTTCGTCAATAATGCAAGAACACCTTCTTGCAAGCCACCAGATGATCACCACAATGAGGCTTGTTGTCCGGTCAATTGGTGAAGGTGGAGCTAGGTATTGTGTTTGGAAAGGTGTAGTGAACTACCCTACAGAATGGCGCATGAGATGGATGGAGAGTAGGCTAGGTTTTTGTGAAAACCCTAAGGAGGAAATTAATCCCCTTTTGCGCACACTTTAGATTAATTAGTACGATGGAATGATAAGATTTTCTTACTTAAAAATCTCACCAATTATGCGCATGGTTGGAGGGAATCAAGGATTTGTTTGCAATTCAAAATTGCTAACCACCTTTCATTTGAATCCTTATAAGATTAGGTCATTATCCTTTTAAGATTCTGACCTAATTGTCATCACATGACCAACCATTTCATGCGCCCCACTTACTCCTATTTTGAGTCCAGATACATTGAGTAGTTGCATTCAAATTTGAATCAACTAATTCACTGATTCTCTTAACCAACCAAATCAGAATAGCAGTACATTTATATGATAAAATGACACTCACTTTGGATCCAAGTTTGCGCACCACTTCATCATTGGATAAGATCAAATATCTTTTCTTGATGCAGGGAATATTCCAAAAGATCTCATCTTATCCTTTTGTTATGAAACAACTTTTCATAGCCAATTCAAATTCGAATTCAAACACTTGAATTCAAATGTTCAAACATTCAAATTCAAAATTCAAAATTTCAAATTTCAATTTCAAAATTTAAATTTCAAAATCCAATTTCAAATTTCAAATTTCAAAATTCAAATTCCAAATTTCAAATTTCAAAATTCAAAATTCAAAATTCAAATGTTTGATAATTAATTTAACTAATTAAATTAATTAGTAATGTTTTGAACTATCCAAGCCCAAACAAGTAGATAAGACATACTCTTTTAGGTCTGTTCAGTGCGAGCTATACTCTTATAGGTCCACCCACGACTTTAGCTAAGACATCTCCATATCTGTAGCTCATGAGGTCTTTACCTTGTATCCATATACAAGTAGATAAGTCGTGCTAGTCTAACCCGAGATCACTAATCCCCAATCTCAGTGTCTCTAGACTAGGAACATATAATTAGGAATAGACGTGCGATATCCTTGAATCCTCATGATCGTGATCTCATCACAGATACTCAAGAGATACCTATTCTATTCCAAGGGGTTTATCTAGTTCGTTCATATAATATTAACAATAATATCGAGACATAATATGAAACTGGATAAAGATTGCTTTTATTCATTTGCGACAAATAGTTCTACATCTAGTGTCCTTTATTTAATCAAAAGATTGCCTCTAGGACACCCATATAATAACAAGCTCCCACTTGGCCTAAAGCCAATCAAACCTAAGTCGTATGCCCAAAACCTCATAATGACTATCATGTTTTCTCTGAGAAACAGCCTTTGTCAGAGAATCGGCCAGGTTGTCGTCTGTGGGAACATAATCCATTTTTACATCATTCCTATCAAAGATTTCTCTAATCAGATGATATCTACGGAGCACGTGTTTAGATCTTTGATGAGACCTGGGTTCCTTTGACTGTGCAATGGCTCCGGTGTTGTCGTAAAGCAACTGTATGGGCTCATCCACGCTTGGAACCACCCTTAGTTCATTTATGAACTTATTGATCCACACGGCATCCTTATCTGCTTCTGAAGCAGCTATGTATTCAGCTTCTATCGTTGAATTTGTTGTTGTCTCCTGCTTGGAACTCTTCCAAGACACTGCCCCACCATTTAAGGTGAATACGAATCCTGACTGTGACTTGCAGTCATCCTTGTCACTCTGAAAGCTGGCATCAGTGAACCCTTTCACTGTTAACCCATTAACCCCACCATAGACCAGAAACACATCCTTAGTTCTTCTCAAGTATTTAAGGATGGTTTGGACTGCCGTCCAGTGACCCTCTTCAGGGTCTGACTGGTATCTGCTCGTAATGCTTAAAGCATATGAGACATCTGGTCTCGTACATATCATGGCATACATGATGGATCCAATAGCCGAAGCGTATAGAATTCCACTCATGCGATCCTTCTCAGGCTATGACTTAGGACACATAGCCCTTGATAGGTGTACCCCATGACTGACAGGAAGAAAACACCTTTTCGACCCTTCCATGCTAAACCTCTTTAGCATCTTGTCAACATACGTGGATTGAGATAAACCCAACAGCCTCTTGGATCTATCTCTATAGATCTTTATACCAAGTATAAAAGGCTGCCTTTCCCAAATCCTTCATGGTGAAGTTTTCTGAAAGCCACTCTTTCGTTATTTTTAATATGGGGATGTCATTTCCTATTAGCAATATGTCATCTACATAAAGTACTAGAAAGACGACATTACTCCCACTAACCTTCCTGTAAACACAAGGTTCATCCTCGTTCTTGATAAAACCATTACTCTTAACGACTTCATCAAAACGTATATTCCAACTCCTTGATGCTTGCTTTAGCCCATATATTGACCTTTGTAGTTTGCATACCATATGCTTCTGATCTTTGATTTCAAAGCCTTCAGGTTGTGTCATGTACACTTCCTCCTTCAAGAACCCATTCAAGAAGACGGTCTTGACATCCATTTGCCAAATTTCATAGTCATGGTATGCCGCAATTGCAAGCATGATCCTAATAGATTTGATCATGGCAACTGGTGAGAAAGTTTCATTATAGTCGACTCCTTGTCTTTGACAATACCCTTTCGCCACCAACCCATTTATTTCCGATAGGAACTATTCCATGGCTTCAAGCCATCTAGAGGAGTCAACATCCTTGACTGCCTCCTCGTAGTTACTTGGTTCATCATCCTCGACAGTTTGCTGATTCTCAATCACAAACCCATACCCTTAGGTGGATGGATGACCCTCGTAGATCTACGGAGTTGTGTGTTTAATTCTCCATTGGAGAACGTCGCCTGCGGAGCAGACTCGAGTTCCTCAATATGTTCTTGTGGATCTTGCACTTCTTCAAGATCAATCTTACTCCCACTGTCTCCTCGATCCTTCTCAAGGAACTCAGCATTCTTTGACACAAACACTTTGTGTTCTTCCATAAAGTAGAAGTAGTATCCCTTAGTACCTTTAGGATACCCCACAAATAGACATTTAGTACTCTTAGCACTAAGCTTGTCTGATGTCAACGCTTTGACATAAACTGGCGATCCCCATACCCTGAGGTAACTCAAGTTGGGTCTCTTACCACTCCATATCTCATATGGTGTGGTCTGAACAGATTTAGACGGTACCCTATTTAGAAGGTATGCCGCTGTGTCTAAGGCATATCCCCAAAATGATTTTGGAAGTTGAGTCTCACTCATCATAGACCTAACCATGTCTAACAAGGTTCTGTTTCTCCTTTCGGAGACTCCGTTTTGGTGTGGTGTGTAAGGAGCGGTAAGTTGTGAGAGAATTCCATTTTCTCTCAAATAATCCTGAAACTCATGGCTCAAATATTCACCACCACGATCTGATCGTAATGTCTTAATCATCTTGCCACGCTGTTTCTCCACTTCATTCCTATACTCTTTGAACTTTTCAAAAGCTTCGGATTTATATCTCATTAGGTATACATACCCAAATCTCGATTTGTCATCTTTAAAGGTAATGAAATAGGAATATCCACCTCTAGCCTCAATAGACATCGGGCCACACACATCAGTATGAATGAGTTCTAATAACTCACTAGCCCTATGACTCTCAAGCCCTTTGGGCTTTTCTCGAATCATTTTCCCAGCTAGACAAGATTCACACTGTCCATAGGATTCCAAATCCTTGGAGTCGAGGTATCCATCTCTATGCATCCTAGACAATCTTGTTTCATTTATGTGCCCTAGTCTACAGTGCTAAAGATAAGATTGATTATCCGTCCTAGGTCGTTTCACTTCTATATTGAGCACTTCAGTTTGCATTTCCAACACATACAATCCATTTATTAAAGAAGCAGTACCATAAACCATATCATTCAAAATGATAGAAAGTGTACCATTCATAATACTGAAAGTATAACCATCTTGTTCTAAACAAGAAATTGAAATAATGTTTCTAGAAATATTCGGAACATAAAGACAATTATTCAAATGCAATAAAAAGCCCGTAGGCAAAATAAGGTCAGCATCTCCAACTGAAATGAGCAGCAACCCTTGCTTCATTACCAACGCGGAGATCCACCTCGTTTCTTTCCAATCTCCTTGGGCTCCTAAGTACCTGCAACATATTGCAGATATGAGAACCACATCCGGTATCCAATACCCATGAGGTTGGATTAGCACAAGAATAATTTATCTCAATCATGAAAATACCTGAGGCAGAAGCATCACCATGCTTCTTGTCCTTCACATTGTTCAAGTAGTCTGGACAATTCCTCTTCCAATGGCCTTTTTTGCCACAATGGAAGCACTCAACATCACCCTTGTCCTTAGGTGCCTTCTTACCCTTCTTTTTGCCCTTCTTCTTCATGGATTTTCCTTTGGGCTTAAGGGAGTCACCTTTTGCAGGCTCCTTACCCTTTCCCTTGGCCTTGCTAGGCCCACCAATCAAAAGAGCCTGTGTTCTATCCTTCTTGATAGACACTTCAGCAGTTGTTAACATGCTTAATAACTCAGGCAAGCTCACTTGCATCTCATGCATATTGTAATTCATTATGAATTGACTGAAGAAAGGTGGAAGTGATGTGAGGACAAAGTCATTACTTAGCTCGGCATCCACGATGAAGCCTAGGTTTCCTAGCTTCTCAATCAGCCCGATCATCTTAAGAACATGGCTGCTCACAGACATGCTCTCAGACATCCTACAAGAGAACAGTTCTCTAGAGGCCTCATATCTCTCATGCCTACCTTTAATATCATACAACTCCTTGAGATGCATGATAATAGAGGGAGCATCCATATGCTCATGCTGCTTTAGCAGTTCAGGCGACATGGATGCCAACATGATGCATACTGCCATCATATTGTCATCCAAGTGCTGTTGGTGGGTTACGAAATCAAATTCCGCAAACCCTTCTTCCCCTTCCCTAGGAGCTACGGGTATTCCAACATCTAGAACGTAGGCAATCTTTTCGGCCCTAAGAACAATTCTTAGGTTCCGATACCAGTCCATAAAATTTGAACCGGTCAGTTTATTCGTATTGAGTATTGATCGCAGTGACAGTGGATTAGTCATACTATAGCTGAAAAAGATGTAAAGATAGTTTTAGTTAATATACGATTATGTAGTTAAAAGCAAATTATTAAAGACTTTAAATAATTTGCCCCTCCCATTATTTCATCTAAGTCAATGACCCTTACTATTTGACTTAGGGTTAATCTACTTTTAGATTTTACCTTAGTGGGATTAAGAGTGCGATTATTTATTTTAATCTCCGTCTGAGACCGCAAGATTAATTTAAAAAATGGATTGATCTTTATCAATAGTATCTCATACCCTCTCTTAACATTAGGTTGACAACTCTTTGTCACTTAGTGGTGCATCTCATGCAACCAACCTAGCACCATTACCCTAAGCACATAAGCCCGGCTGTGCCTGCAACTTATGTCTTAGTTAAGCATTAAACCAGCACCCCAAGTGTCTTACACTTCAAACACTACTCTAGCTCAACGAAACAGTGGGTCCCAACTGAGTTGTGGAGCACCACTATGTAGAAGAGGTTTGAGTAGCATTGGTGGTGGGAGGTAATCATACGCTTAATTATTTATTCCTTTTAAGAGTTCCTTTTATTTTAGGGTTAATTAGGTCTCATCAAACGCATGTTGTAAGCTATCATGCTAGTCGTAACCTATGTCAAACACCTATCGGTTTACACTAGTCGCTATTGGACAAACATAATAACCATACAAAACGCGGTTTGCCCAATTCATGCATACTAGACGTTCTAATCATACATGCATATAAACAGTTTATATTGAGATAGTCATGGTGCTCGCGCTTTTGTCCATTTTGCTTCTTTAAGCAACGGCCGCTTGTCGTCTATACGCCACTAGCCTAATTCTCTAATTACACATAATTAAAGAAACTCCAAAACATCTTTGGAGGGACAAAATTACAAAAATTGAAATTACAAATTACACTTGTAAATTAAATAGCGCAATTACACATTAATTTAAAATTCAAAATTTTAAATCCGGGCACCATAACCATCCCCTTCCTGTTTGTACCTGAAAGAATCAAAACTTGCAAACACAAACATTATATTATCACATAATATTTTTCACATATATTTTGATATTTAACATTTAAACATCAAAATAAAATCAAGATTCAAATTCTTAAATTTCTCTTAATGGCCGAATTTTTAAAACAATTTATAATTCAAATTTTGTTAATTCTTTATCAAAGAAAACAAAATTAAACCATGCATGTAGCCATAAACACCTTCATGGCCGAATCATATAGGTAAGTATATGATAAATTTTGTCACAAAATTTCATGCAATGCTCATGACACAATTCATGGAGAAAAATAAGAAAACATTCAAGGTAGTCTTAGTACCCTTCATGGCCGAATCAACCCTTTCAAAAAGGGTGTTTTCTTTTAAAACTTTCATAAAGAACAAGAAACAAAACCATGATGCATATACTTTTATGAACATAGAATCGAATTTCATGTTCATAAAAACAAAACTTTAACACTTTAAAGGATTTGTGATTCAAAATCTATATGCATAATTAAACTTTAACCCTTTAAAGATTTTTGACCGTGAAAAACTCTTTTCACAAACAAGGTACCATCACCCGCCGATGGTAAAGCAACCGGGCTCTGATACCACTTGAAAGTAAAATTGGCCTTGAAGACCGATGCATGTAAGGTGGAAAAACAAAACTTTTTCACGCGGAAACATACATGCACATAGAAATCCATGCTTTAGGACAGCATGATGTTACCTTATTTTGGCCTGATCAGTCAGGGAGATCAATTATCAGGTCTGAAGGGTTCAAACCCTCTGATGTTGATCCACACCATCATTCGTCAATGATGCAAGAACACCATCTTGCAAGCCACCAGATGATCACCACAATGAGGCTTGCTGTGCGCCTAATTGGTGAAGGTGGAGGCTAGGTATTGTGTTTGAAAAGGTGTAGTGAACTACCCTATAGAATGACACATGAGATGGATGGAGAGTAGGATAGGTTTTTGTGAAAACCCTAAGGAGGAAATTAATCCCCTTTTACGCACACTTTAGGTTAATTAGTAGGATGGAATGATAAGATTTTCTTAGTTGAAAATCTCACCAAATATGCGCATGGTTGGAGGGAATCAAGGATTTGTTTGCAATTCAAAATTGCTAACCACCTTTCATTTGAGTCCTTATAAGATTAGGTCATTATGCTTTCAAGATTCTGACCTAATTGTCATCACATGACCAACCATTTCATGCGCCCCATTTACTCCTATTTTGAGTCCAGATACATTGAGTAGTTGCATTCAAATTTGAATCAACTAACTCACTTATTCTCTTAACTAACCAAATCAGAATAGTAGTACATTTAGATGACAAAATGACACTCACTTTGGATCCAAATTTGCGCACCACTTCATCATTGGATAAGATCAAATATCTTTTCTTGATGCAGGGAATATTCCAAAAGATCTCATCTTATCCTTTTATTATGAAACAACTTTTCATAGCCAATTCAAATTCGAATTCAAACACTTGAATTCAAATTTTCAAACATTCAATTTCAAAATTCAAAATTTCAAATTTCAAATTCAAAATTTAAATTTCAAAATCCAATTTCAAAATTCAAAATTCAAATTTCAAATTCAAAATTCAAAATTCAAATTCCAAATTCAAATTTCAAATTTCAAATTCAAAATTCAAATGTTTGATAATTAATTTAACTAATTAAATTAATTAGTAATGTCTTGGACTATCTAAGCCCATTACAATACTCCATGCGCCTTCCACCCTTTAGGTGGGCTTCCAAACAGCTTCTTGGTCTAACAATCATTATTTGGCCCAATACCTTTAAAGCTAGTTCATCATGACTATAAGGTGTTAGTGTGTGACCCATTAGGTCCAACTTAGCTTCTGACATAACTGGGCTTGGGCAATGCTTTGTTGCCCCAGAACTAGTCAGATTAATGACTTGATCGTCCTATTGCACATATTTGGTTACCTATGTATTTCCCTTCGTCTCGGTTATCTTCCCATTAACCTAGGGTAAGGAAATGTATCAACCCCTGTGATTTAGGGTAAGCTTTATCCGAAATAGGGAATCTTCAATTAATTGACTCTAAAGGCAGATCATCTCATGATCTCTTTTACTATGCATAGATTCCCGAGTCCCTGTAAATGTCATCCCGATTTCTCCGGTTTACAGATAACCTAATCTCTCACAGAGATTTGACGAATTTCTTCAGCTTATTACCTAGCCCTGTGCCCTTTCAGGACACGCCCAACAATATACTTATGAGTCTCCATGTTTCAGGCAGACGAGGCATACAATCAAAACATGCCTTCTAAAACACAGTCTAGGTAATAACTTCTGGTCTAACAAAAGACATACCCAAATATAAAGAGATTACTCTAATGACACTATCTTTGAGATTTCCTCATATAGTCTCTTTCGGGTCTGTTCAGCTATACTCTTATAGGTCCACCCACAACTTTAACTAAGACATCTCCATATCTGTAGCTCATGAGGTCTTTACCTTGTATCCATATACAAGTAGATAAGTCGTGCTAGTCTTACCCGAGATCACTGATCCCCAATCTCAGTGTCTCTAGACTAGGAACATATAATTAGGAATAGACATTCGATATCCTTGAATCCTCATGATCGTGATCTCATCACAGATACTCAAGAGATACTTGTTCTATTCCAAGGGGTTTATCCAGTTCGTTCATATAATATTAACAATAATATCTAGACATAATATGAAACTGGATAAAGATTGCTTTTATTCATTTGCGACAAATAGTTCTACATCTAGTGTCATTTATTTAATCAAAAGATTGTCTCTAGAACACCCATATACTAACATCCTATGGGCTGTATTCTTATCACGGTGAATTGAGACTTTATCTTTTAAGTCGTGGTCTGAAATTAAAGATGACACCAAAGTGGATTAGTCCATCTATAAGTAATGGTACTTCATGTCATATTAAAATATATATTTTCTACCAAGTGTTTGAAAAAAAATAGTGCATAATATTGTGAGAAAAGAAAGTGCTATAATATAAAAGTGAGGGAAATTGGTGAGAATAAAAAACACAAAACTTTTGATGTATTGCATTAAAAATATGCTCTTATGCTGTGAAACATGCTTTGATAAGAGGGTTTGAGATGAATTATACTATTATAGACATTGAAGAATGCATTATTACAAATATATATGGCACCTCAAACCATCTTATCAAAGCATGTTTCAGAGCATAAAATCCATTAGTAGAATCTAGGAGTCCCGTGAAAAGCTTGCAATTGAATGCCCCTTTTGACATATTTTATCTTTATGAATGATGTTATTTAATTTTTTACTTCCCAACATTAACAAATAATTCTCTAGAAATCTTCTAGTGGGTAGACATCGAAAAGTTATGTGGAATAAAAAAGGGTAAAGGATCTCTCAAGTCACTGGAGATAAAGTTATCTCCGGTGAACCCAAAATGACGTCATTTTGGTACGGAAATCATGGTATTTTTATTATTCTAATATATTACAGGTTTATATTAGTCTTTATCATTATAATTTTTTAATTTTATAACCGAAAACGACGTCGTTTTGAGCTAACTGGAGAGATACTTTTCCAATAAGAAAATACCCGATTCGGACTTCCGAGCTAAAAAAAGGGACCACCGGAATGAGAGCACATTATATTTTATTATCATTTTTTCAAAAACCTTTTTTAAAAAACCACATCTCACTCCTGCTCTCTTCCATTTTATTGTTGTTCTCAACAAAGACAAAGAACACACACACACACACACACACACACACACACACACACACACACACACACACACACACACACACACACACACACACACACACACACACACACACACACACACACACACACACACACACACACACACACACACACACACACACACACACACACACACACACACACACACACACACACACACACACACACACACACACACACACACACACACTGTGTCTGCGAGCTCCTCTCACACTGTGTCTGCGAGCTCCTCTCTCTCTTAAATGGATGTGATGGAGCTTGCAAGTTCTTCATGCACTACCTATGAAACAAAGTTAGTGTTTGCTTTTTTTACTACTATTTACAATGTCAGGATTTTTAAAAAGAAGATTGTGTTTGGTGTTGGTTCAAAAAGAACTCGAAGGCTTCTGGGTTCAAACGCTTTTACAATAACATTGTTGCAAATTTGAACTGTGTTTATGAGAGATAAAATATGTCAAATGAGGTGTCATTGCGAAGATCTTGAAAAGTTATGTGGAATAAAATTTTGTACTTGATTCGGATACCTGAGTCAAAAGTTATGGCTTTTCAAAATTTTATTGTTCGTAAGTTGACTTTTTTGTGCCACATGTCAACATCAGACGAGTCATCTAAATTAGGCGTGAATGCCTCATGAGTCACGTCTATCTTAGGCGTGACCATTTATTCCCAAATTGGGCGTGAATGAGTGCTATAGATTCATAAATATTTTCAAAACAACTATATATTCGTAACTATTTATTAAAACATCAATATTTTAATTTTTTGGCCACTATTTGTATGTAAGACCCATTCATGCAATAACAAAGATTTGTCTATTTTTGTTTTCGCTCCTTTATTTCCTTACCTACAAGCCTGAACATGTAACATTTGGTCCTTTTATTGAGAGTTGAACACCATTCTCCATCATGAATATGCAGGAGTTTGCTATTTTATTTTTTGTTGTTGGTAGAAGTAGGAGTTTGCTATTGATTTTGATGAACTTGGAACTTAGGCGCACCAAATAATGCAACAAATTAGCTTTGTGCTTGCTCTATATGTGTGATGCAAGTATAATATTGTTCTGATGGAGTGACAGAAGTGTCTAGCCAAGGGCTAGTAGGTCAATCTATGATCTAATACTCTCTCTAGGTATCTATGAATTACATACCCAGAGGTAGTAGATCACTTGATATAATAACTATAATGACATTAGCAAAAGGGTGGTGTGTGTGAACTATAATACCTCGTGTGCGCCCAGTGTATTAAACATACAATGGTACTAGGCGTAACTTAAATAAATGTGGAAGCTAATTAATCATATTACCAATAATCCTTAGTTCATTATGTGACTTAACTTTTTCTTTTTTATCTTTAATAACATTATGTATTACAATAACGACATACATGCATAAACAAACAACGCATAAATGCCCTGTCTAAAATAGATAATAATACTGGTCATGAACCTACATCAAGTAGTACGACAACATCCAAATATCTAGGTGTATACAGACACGTGTCCTCAAATAATAACATCAAATTATTTAATAGTGGCATTGACAACCCCTATGCTCACATCCAAATACGTACATAGTCTAAAGTATAATAATCATGTCCAAGTAATACAGGCATATAAATAAAATGCATGCATGACATGATAAATATCTACACCAGCCTATTGCCTCGAGAAGCATCCAATTCATGAAATTCAGCACCTAAAAAATTTGCCCCAGACGAGATGAGATTTTGACAAATCTCAATAAGTTGGGTTTCTCGAAGGATTACTCCGCCCCAAGCTCACTTCGGGTAGCAGTATAAAATAGTATGGAACAGTAAGAGCAGTACAAAATCCACACTCAGAGAACGATATGATATACACAGGTCTATTACATACATCAAAAGCATGAGGCATCTACCTTATACCCACACTCAGGAATTACCATCTTATGCAGCTCCACACTACACTTACGGCATGTTTGGTACATAGTATAGGATAAGGCCTGATAGTATAAGATCTGATAGTATAAGGCATGATTGTATAAGACCTGATTAAATTTTAATACTATCTAGCATTTGGCATGATAATGTATAAGATAATATATTTTATAAGATAATATCATATAGTATTTAGTAATACACTTTATAATACTATATAGAATAAAAATAAATATTTTTTAATAAAAATATCATTTAATAAATAATTTATATGATTCTTCAAAAAATGTCATATGATATTAATTTTTATAAAAATCTATTGATCAGTGTGTCCAAGAAATAAATTAATTTTTCTAAAAATAAAAAATATTCAATATTTTAAAAATTAATATATTGAAAAATTAATTTTTATTTTAATATATTAATATTAAAATAATATATTGAATTTTGAAAATTGCACTGTCAACGATGTTAATATACTAACCCCTTATCAAGCCTAATCCATCCCCCTTAGGCCGGATTAAGTTCTACATCATTTTGATGTATTAAGGGATCTTGTTGTATAAGCTTATACTATATGATGGTCACACCAAACAACTGCAAATGTCATAACGTATAATATAAGCTTATACTATCATGCCTTATACGTCACACCAAACAGGCCCTTAAGGATTACCATCTTGTGTGTAATACATCACATCACACACACACACACACATATATATATATATAGGCAAAATGATTTCTACAGCCGCTGCACCTACAACAAGCCAAGATCCGCTTCCTGATCCTGTTTTTTTTTTTTTAAGCTGTGGGGCCCACTTTTCTGTCAGCTGTAGATAACCCTGTCTACGGCGGCTACAGAAATGATAAGCCCATATATATATATATATATATATATATATATATATATATATATTGTAGATACAATGTATGTTTTGATGATAACAAAGTGGCAACAACAAAAAGGCAAGATCATAGGATCAACAACAACAATGAATAATTAGAAGAGCAATAACAATATCAAAGACAACTAACCATGGACAACATCTAAGAGAAGCTCAATATCATAACCATGGTGAAAAATGATCAAAACCAACAAAGTGTCAAGCATTGTCATATTCAACAAGTCAAAGTATCAAGTTCAAGAAAAGATCCAAGAAACAAGACATGAAGCTAAGTCTAAAATCGTATTTAGAATATATCTTTAGTTCTTAGAATATATGTGAGGGTATATGATAGATTGCATTGCATGAGCTCAAAGTTTTTTTTCCAAGTAAATGTGTTTTTCAAATTGCATAATCATAACCTTTATATACTTGAAAGAGATTTGAAGAATTCATGGAAAATATCCTTGACATATTTTATAACTTCAAAACATATTTATCAATTCAAGATCTTTCCCAAAAAGTAGTTGGAAGCAAGTTAGAACATATTTGAACTTAAAATTTGTTGCTTAATTTCGCTGCTTCCTTCCATACAAATTTTCGTATCTAAGATGATGGATTTGGATCATGTGTTCTGCATAAAATTTGTAGATCTCTCTTTTATCTTTCCAATGAGACCAAGATAACATCAATCCGACAAGTATAACTCGAATTATAGCCAAAATACGAAACAGTGTTCTTGTTGTCAAGTTGGGAATCGATTACCACTACGACAGATCCCAACGGCTATAAAACGACTAGTTTTTCAAATGAGATCCCAATGGTTATAAAATGGCTAATTTTTTCAAATGAGATCCCAATGGCTGTAAACAGCTAGTTTTCAGATGAGATCCCAACGGCTATAAACGACTAGTTTCCAACGGATATAAACGACTAGTTTTTAATGAAAACACTTTATATGCATTCCCAATGACTCAAAAACATGTAGACATGATTTCTACACATATTAAGCATACTTTGAGAGCTTCTACACTATCACTTGCATATTCTTTCAAAGATCAAAAATATTAGAGCTCATATCTTGAAAATCCATATACCCATAGTGCTTCAAGTTGTATATTGATGCTCTCTGGCAAGTATACCGATCGCACAAGTAATAAAGTGATAAATAAAGTTCGTCTCCACAGGGATTGGGATCGAATATCAAATAAATTTTCTCTTACAGAATGGAAGAATTCAAATAAGGTTGTGACAAATATTGTCAAATTGAGTGAGATTAAAAGTAAAAACTTGTTTTTGAATTTTTATATTGAAGAATAAAAATAAGAACAAAAATTGATTTTTGTGAAATATGAAAGAAACATTGCAGCCTTCTTCCTTTCGGAGACACCATTTTCGGTGTGGTGTGCTAAGTGCAGTAAACTGCGAGAGAATTCCATTTTCTCTCCGATAATCCTGAAACTCATGGCTCAGATATTAACCATCACGATCTGATCGCAATGACTTAACCGTGAGCCGGTGGAAACTCATGGCTCCGATAATCCTGAAACTCATGGCTCAGAATTCCATTTTCTCTACTTCATTAGTAAATGAAATATGAGTATCCTCCTCTAGCCTTAATAGACATTGGGCCACATACTTCACAGTGAATGAGTTCTAATAACTCACTAGCCCTATAAATCTCAAGCCCTTTGGGCTTTTGAAAATCATTTTCCCAGCTAGACAAGATTCAAATTTTCCATAGGATTCCAAATCCTTGGAGTCAAGACATCCATCTCCATGTATCCTAGACAATCTTGTTTCATTTATGTGCCCTAGTCTATAGTGCCAAAGATAGAATTGATTATCTATCCTAGGTCATTTCACATCTACATTGAGCACTTCAGTTCCCATTTCCAAAACATACCAGCCATTAATTAAAGAAACGTACCAAAACAATATCATTCAAAATGATAGAATATGTACCATCCTTAATAGTTAAAGCAAAACCATCTTGTTCTAAACAAGAAATAATGTTTATAGAAATGCCGGGAACATAAAGACAATTATTCAAATGCAATAAGGTGCCCGTAGGATAATGAGGTCGGTATCTCCACCAGCATGAGCAGCAACTCTTGCTTCATCACCTGCGCGGAGGTCCACCTCGTTCTTCTCCAATCTTCTAGGCTTCTAAGCACCTGCAACACATTGCAGATTATAAGAACCATAACTGGTATCCAATACCTTATGAAGTCAGATTAGCACAAGAATAATTTATCTCAATCATGTGAATACATGAGGTAGAAGCATCACCATGCTCCTTCACACTTTTATGGTAGTCTGGACAATTCCTTTTCCAATGGCCATTTTTGCCACAATGGAAGCACACAGCATCGCTTTTGTCCTTGGGTGCACCCTTACCTTTTTCTTTGCCCTTTTTCTTATTGGGTTTTCCTTTGGGCTTAAGGGAGTTGCCTTGTGCAGGCTCCTTGGCCTTACCCATGGCCCTTTCAGGCCCACCAATCATAAGAGCATGTGTCTCATCCTTCTTGATAGACATTTCAGCAGTCGTTAACATCCTTAACAACTCTGGCAAGCTCACAAGCATCCCATGCATGTTGTAATTCATTATGAATTCACTGAAGGAAGGAGGAAGTGATGATAGAACTAAGTCATTAATTAATTCAGCATCCATTGTGAACCCTAGACCCTCTAGCTTCTCAATGAGTGTCGTCATCTTCAGTACATGGCGGTTAAAACACATGCCTTCAATCATCTTGCACAGGAACAATTCCCTAAACGTCTCATACCTCTCATGTCTGCCTTTAATATCATACAACTCCCTGAGATGCAGGATAATAGAGGGGCATCCATATACTCGTGTTGTTTACGCAGTTCAGGCGACATGGATGCCAGCATGATGCAACAAGCCAACACATTATCATCCATGTGTTGCTTGTGGGTCTCGAAATCAAATTCCACGAACCCATCTTCCTCTTCCTTAGGCGCAATAGGTAAAGCAGTGTCAAAGACATAAGCTATCTTTTCCGTCTTAAGAACAATTCTTAAGTTCCGATACCAGTCCATAAAATTTGAACCGGTCAGTTTATTCATATCGAGAATTGAACGCAGTGACAGTGGATTAGTCATACTATAAGCTGAAAAGATAATTTTAGTTAATATACGGTTGTGTAGTTAAAAGAAAATTATTAAAGACTTTAAATAATTTTCCCCTCCCACTATTTTATCTAAGTCAATGACCCTTACTATTTGACTTAGGGTTAATCTACTTTTAGATTTTACCTTAGTGGGATTAAGAGTGCGATTATTTATTTTAATCTCCGTATGAGACCGCAAGATTAATTTAAATAATGGGTTGATCCTTATCAACAGTATCTCATACCCTCTATTAACATTAGGTTGACAACCCCTTGTCACTTAGTGGTGCATCTCATGCAACCAACCTAGCACCATTACCCTAAGCACATAAGCTCGGTTGTGCCTACAACTTATTTCTTAGTTAAGCATTAAACCAGCACCCCAAGTGTCTTACACTTCAAACACTACTCTAGCTCAACGAAACGGTGGGTCCCAACTGAGTTGTGGAGCACCACTATGTAGAAGAGGTTTGAGTAGCATTGGTGGTGGGAGGTAATCACACGCTTAATTATTTATTCCTTTTAAGGGTTCCTTTTGTTTAGGGTTGATTAGGTCTCATCAAACGCATGTTGTAAGCTATCATGCTAGTCGTAACCTATGTCAAACATCTATCGGTTTACACTAGTAGCATTTGGACAAACATAATAACCATACAAACGCGATTTGCCCAATTCATGCATACTAGACGTTCTAATTATACATGCATATAAACAGTTTATATTGAGACAGTCATGGTGCTCACGCTTTTGTCCATTTTGCTTCTTTAAGCAACGGCCGCTTGTCGTCTATACGCCACTAGCCTATTTCTCTAATTACACATAATTAAAGAAACTCCAAAACATCTTTGGAGGGACAAAATTACAAAAATTGAAATTACAAATTACACCTGTAAATTAAATAGCGCAATTACACATTAATTTTAAAATTCAAAATTTTAAATCCGGGCACATGACCATCCCCTTCCTGTTTGTACCTGAAAAAATCAAAACTTGCAAACACAAACATTATATTATCACATAATATTTTTCACATATATTTTGATATTTAACATTTAAACATCAAAATAAAATCAAGATTCAAATTCTTAATTTTCTCTTGATGGCCGAATTTATAAAATAATTTATAATTCAAATTTTGTTAATTCTTTCTCAAAGAAAACAAAATTAAACCATGCATGTAGCCATAAAATACTTCATGGCTGAATCATATAGGTAATATATGATAAATTTTTTCACAAAAATTTCATGCAATGCTCATGACACAATTCATAGAGAAAAATAAGAAAACATTCAAGGTACTCTTAGTACCCTTCATGGCCGAATCAACCCTTTCAAAAAGGGTGTTTCCTTTTAAAACTTTCATAAAGAAAAAGAAACAAAACCGTGATGCATATAGTTTTATGAACATAGAATCAAATTTACATGTTCATAAAAACAAAAACTTTAACACCTTAAAGGATTTGTGACTCAAAATCCACATGCAGAATTAAACTTTAACCCTTTAAAGATTTTGACCGTGAAAAAACTCTTTTCACAAACAAGGTACCATCACCCGCCGATGGTAAAGCAACCAGGCTCTGATACCACTTGAAAGTAAACTGGCCTTGAAGGCCGATGCATGTAAGGTGGAAAAATAAAACTTTTTCACGCGGAAACATACATGCACATAGAGATCCATGTTTATGACATCATGATGTTACCTTGTTTTTGGCCTGATCAATCAGGGAGATCAATTGTCAAGTCTGAAGGGTTCAAACCCTCTAATGTTGATCCACACCACCGTTCGTCAATGATGCAAGAACACCTTCTTGCAAGCCACCAGATGATCACCACAATGAGGCTTGCTATGCGCTAAATTGGTGAAGGTGGAGGCTAGGTATATTGTTTAGAAAGTAGGGTGAAACACACTATAGTATTGGCGCATAAGATGAAGGAGAGTAGGCTAGGTTTTTGTGAAAAACCCTAAGGAAGAACTACTCCCATTTGTGTGCACCATAGGTTAATTAGTAGGATAAAATGAGAAGATTATCTTACTTGAAAATCTCACCAAATATGCGCATGGTTGGAGGGAATCAAGGATCTGTTTGCAATTCAAAATTGCTAACCACCTTTCATTTGAATCTTTATAAGATTAGGTCATTATCCTTTCAAGATTCTGATCTAATGGTCATCACATGACCAACCATTTCATGCGCCCCACTTACTCCTATTTTGAGTCCAGATACATTGAGTAGTTGCATTCAAATTTGAATCAACTAACTCACTGATTCTTTTAACCAACCAAATCAGAATTGTAGTACATTTAGATGACAAAATGACAATCACTTTGGATCCAAATTTGCGCACCACTTCATCATTGGATAAGATCAAATATCTTTTCTTGATGCAGGGAATATTCCAACAATATCTCATCTTATCCATTTGTTATGAAACAACTTTTCATAGCCAATTCAAATTCGAATACAAACACTTGAATTCAAATGTTTAAACATTCAAATTCAAAATTCAAAATTTCAAATTTCAAAATCCAATTTCAAAATTCAAAATTCAAATTTCAAATTTCAAATTCAAATTTCGAATTTCAAATTTCAAAATTCAAATTCCAAATTTAAATTTCAAATTCAAATTTCAAAATTCAAATGTTTGATAATTAATTTAACTAATTAAATTAATTAGTAATGTCTTGGACTATCCAAGCCCATTACAATGCTCCATGCGCCCTCCACCCTTTAGGTCGGCTTCTAAACAGCTTCTTGGGCTAACAACCATTATTAGGCCCAATACATTTAGAGCTAGTTCATCATGACTACAAGGTGTTAGTGTGTGACCCATTAGGTCCAACTTAGCCTCTGACATAACTGGGCTTGGGCCCAACAAGCCCACAATCCAATTAATGACAACACAGAGCACTAGCAATGCTTTGTTGCCCCAGAGCTAGTCAGGTTAATGACTTGATCATCCTATTGCACATATTTGGTTGCCGTATGTATTTCCCTTCATCTCAGTTATCTTCCCATTAACCTAGGGTAAGGAAATGTATCAACCCCTGCGATTTGGGGTAAGCTTTATTTGAAATATGAAATCTTCAATTTTTTTTTTTTTTTGGTAAATTGAAATCTCCAATTTACTGACTCTAAAGGCAGATCATCACATTATCTCTTTTACTATGCATAGATTCCCGAGTCCCTGTAAATGTCATCCCGATTTCACCGGTTTACAGATAACCTAATCTCTCACAGAGATTTGACGAATTCCTTCAGCTTATTACCCTAGCCCTGTGCTCTTTCAGGACACGCCCAACAGTAAACCTATGAGTCTCCATGTTTCAGGCAGACAAGACATACAATCAAAACATGCCTTCTAGAACACAGTCTAGGTAATAACTTTTGGTCTAAGGAAAAACATACTCAAATATAAAGAGATTACTCTAATGACACTATCTGTGAGATTTCCTCATAGAGTCTCTTTTTGGGTCTGTTCAGTGCGAGCTATACTCTTATAGGTCCACCCACGACTTTAGCTAAGACATCTCCATATCTGTAGCTCATGAGGTCTTTACCTTGTATCCATATACAAGTAGATAAGTCGTACTAGTCTTACCCGAGATCACTGATCCCCAATCTCAGTGTCTCTACACTAGGAACATATAATTAGGAATAGACATGTGATATCTTTGAATCCTCATGATCGTGATCTCATCACAGATAATCAAGAGATACCTGTTCTATTCCAAGGGGTTTATCCAGTTCGTTCATATAATATTAACAATAATATCGAGACATAATATGAAACTGGATAAATAGTGCTTTTATTTATTTGCGACAAACAAAGTTCTACATCTAGTGTTCTTTATTTAATCAAAAGATTGTCTCTAGGACACTCATATAGTAACAAGATCAACCGATCCAAACTGATTCAAACCGCGGTGACCGAACCGAAAAATCAATAACTGAAAATCGAATAAACCCGCAAATTTTAATTTGATTAGATCGGTTTTTAGTTTGGTTGGTGAAACCGATCCAATATTTTAATTCCCCTTTACCTACTTGGGCCTATTTCTTAATCATAATCCAAAAAGTTCTAAACCCAAGACCCATTAACCCATCAGCTAAACCCAAGTGGTATTAATTCCCCTCTACCTTAATGCCTAATTGTTACTGACAATGCTTTTATGTTTTTATATGGGAAAAATATTTGTCCTTTTAAAGAATGTATAGTTATGTCATTTTAAGAGAGAAAGATACAATCTATTATTTTTATTTAAAATTTAAATTTATAAAAATCACTCACTTGCTCTAGCATGATTTCCATTACTTGTGTTTTTCTCTCACTTACAATGACATAACTTAATGTCCTTTTTAAAGACAAACACTAAACGTTTTTCATAATCAAATGGTTTAATTGTTATTTTTTCAATTCTACATTTCTCCTGCTATATTAGTTTCTCGATGTCATTAATGCATTTTTGTTTAACTTTTTAAGTTTTAAGAAAGAAAGAAAAATAACTTCATTTTACACCAAATGTTCTTTTATTGGTACATTGTAGCAAGTTTCATTATTATCTTTTTTTTTTGGTAAAAAGTTTCATTATTATCTATTATTGTGATTTCAACCTTTGGATACAATACTACAAAAGTAGTAATGTTTTGCTGCATAAATATAGCATTTGAATTGAGTTAAGAATTTGTTTTTATTTAGTATTATAATTTTCACGTAAATGTGATGCTACTATAAAACATATGTGCCAAAATCTGAAATAAAAAATTGATTTAAGATCACTCTATATTTGTAATTGAAAATTTGATTATCGTTTACTGATGGCTCTAAATTATACAATAATCATCATACTAGCTATACAAAACCAATACATACAAAAGATATATTATTTACACAACAAAATTGAAACTGAATAAAATTGAATTGAATTAAATCAAAAATGGAAAAAATCCAAACCGAATAAATGATTATATGATCAAACCAAAGAAATTAAATCGGATAATTTTTACTTCCAAAATCAATCCAGACCAGACCGCAAACACCCTTAATTTGATATACCTTATTTTTTTTTAGGATGCAAGATAACTTAGCTTCAATTCCTATTTTTACGACTCTTACAATTCCCATTTCATTTTTTTGGAGATGATTATTTATTAATTTAACAAGAATATCAAGTCATTTCCATCATGCGATAAATTCCCTGATTAAGTTGAAATTAAAACATACCTTAACAAGCTCCTCAGTTCAGTACATGTCCAACACAAACTAAAATTTACAAAATTTAGTTTACTAACAAAGTATACAAGGCCTTTGGTTAATAAAATGGGCACAAATTCTAGTATCATAATTCCTCCCCTGCCTCTTCCTTTTCTTTCGACCACACATCCTCTGCAATATGAAAACCCTCAATCTTGCGTGAAACTTCCTCCGCAGTTACCCCTACCTTTTCAATTGATCCATTTGAGGATAGAGCTTCTGATTCGTCATGAGTCAATGGGCCTGTCTGCCATATTCTGATGGTTCCATCCTCAGATCCTGAGGCATATGATTCTCCTCCTGGAGAGAAACGGACACAGTGTACAGGACCATGATGGCCCTTGTTGCATGCTGCCATCCAAATAAATCATCACAAGATTTACAATCCAACAAAATCAAAATAAACTGAAAACCAATATAGTTATAAAAACAAAAATATGCTAACTGCAAAATAAATCTATCCCTAAATAGCTTCAGGCTGCCTCACATATTACAAGTATTTTCTTTTAGATGTAACTAATGTTCAATAACTTACCAATCTCATCCCCAGTATGGAAATCAAAAACATGAACCCACATGTCTTCTCCCCCAGCAATGAACTTGTTCCCATACTTGGGCTCCAGCGAAGCTGATTCCACAGTGCAGGGCATATCATAGCTCTTTACCAATCCATAGCTGAAAAACACGGGTAACGCTATGAACCATATAAGCAGAATCTTCAAAAACAAATCGGCCAACTAGGCTTATCACTTACTAATTTGCATCCCAAAACTTTACTGTAGAACCATCAGCAGTTGTGATATAACGACCATCCTGACTCACTTCAGCACTAGTCATAGATGACTTGGTGTCAAGTGTCTGGACTATTTTACCACTTCTTACATCCCATAACCTGTGAATTATCAACTAGGTTCGGTACAATATACATCCAAGCTTGATAATTAATTCCAAAGTTTATAAATCAAAACAAGAGAGCTTCTACACAAAAATTACAACCCCAGACAATTTCCAGCATCAAATAGCTAAATGAGGCATACCTGACACCCCCCATATCAGTACAAGAACTCAATATTGTCTGATCACTATGAAGCCATGCAACAGTCCTAACTGAACCGGGGGATTTATCCACTTCTCTGGGTGGTGCATCTGGCCGATTCAAATCATAAATTCGGAGAATTTTCTCTGCTCCCCCAGTGAGCAAAAGGTGTGTATCCTGCACCCAGGTATACAAATAACAATGCACATGAACAAAGGGGAATTCGCAGGCAAGCCCCAGATAAAGAACCAAGTGTCAATGAAGTATCCAAAATTCAACATAATCTATATAATATTTTATTAATTATCTTAGTGAGTGTTTTGATTAGCTTATTTTTGTATTTACAACAGCTAATTATTAAGAACTTGCAGAAAGAATTTCGAGAAACCAAAAACAAGCAATATTTTCCCCCAAAAAAATAAACAAAACCGAACATGGAAAGAAGATAAAAAAGTAAAGGGGAAGAAATATAAAAGTGTAAAGAGAACTTCCACGAAGAGGTCACCAGACATATAAAAGTCCTTGCTCAATAAATCTACACAAAAATATTACAAAACTAAAAAGCCACAACAATGTCTTCACCAAAAAAAAAAAAAAAAAAAACCACAATGTAACAACTACAGTATAATAGCATCTCTTTGAAATTCAGAAACATTAAACAGGTAAATCCATGTTCCAACTTTCTGGGATGAAAACATTTCAAGTATTTGTAGCATGACAACACTATTATCACTTAGTGGATTATATGCATGTGTCTACTACTTATATAGTTCTAGGATTCTAATTGATGCATTTCACTTGTCTTTGCATGTCCACCATTTTGTGTTTTTGTAACTAGAAACATTTTTCCATCAATAGATATGAATATCAACAATCACAGATGTGAATGAAAAAAGCAACATCAAACAACCTCAGAAAAAGCACATGCTCGAACAATGTGCTTATGTTCAAAAGAGTGTAATTCATCGCCTGTTAACGCATCCCAAAATTTCCTGCACATGAAACCAAAGAATATGATGTGTCAACTTTTGATCAAAGAACTGCAAGTACTTCAATATATATATTGCTTAGTCTAAAATGTTCATACTCCATGTAACATTAAGCAAACAGCAATGTCTAAACGAAAACATATAAGATACTGACTCTCTTATACTGTTAAAACCAGTGTTACAAAAACCGGACCGGACCGGCCGGGTCGAACCGGAAACCGGTAATGCGACTAGTCCGGGTAAAGTAATGGATCGGATATGCAACCAAATCGGTGTGACCTGGAATAAACCGGCCGGTTTTACTAAAACCGGTGACCCGCCGGGTAAAAAAAAAAAAAAAACAACTTAAGGGAAGGAACGACGTCAGAGAAAATGGAACAAACGGTGGCCGCCGGGGATGGTGGAGATGACTTGGCCGGCAATGGAGTCCACCAGGGAAGGCCACATGGTGGTACAAATATCTCACTAGAGATCTGGTCGGGGCAGATGCGATGGAGGAGATAAACAAACGAAGAAGGAGAAGCTTGAACTTGTTAACACCATGACCAGTGTGGCACATATGGACGTATGGCAAAGAAGAAGAAGCAAAAGAGACAATAGGTGTTTTCAAAAAGAAGAAAGAGAGAGATGACGTGATAAAAACGAAATTGAGAATTGATGGTTTGCTGTGAAATAGCTGTTTCAGCCAATACTTTTGTACTTTTCATTAATTATATTGTATTGGAAAATGAAATGCATTTATTGTGTTGTCAAAGTGAAAGGACTTGTTGATTATATTGTGAAGTATAACGAATCTTTTGCAAAGTTACGGCGTTTGGAAAAATTCATTATATTAAATTTTTTTTTGGAAAAAATGTATTATATTAAATTGTATTTGAAATGTGAAATTTTTCATGAGGGAGGATATTCTTACTACCAAAATTTTCTACTACTAACTTACTACCTATCTAATCACCATTGGATCAAAGAGATAGAATGCTAAAAAGATTTTGAAAAAAGAGAAAATGTTGATCCAATGATGATTAGATAGGTAGTGAGTTGATAGTAGAAAATTTTGGTAGTAAGAATATCCCTCCTCATTTTTCTTTTGGAATATAAAATGTAATATTTATTACTAATAAAGTTAGAATATTTTTTACCAAAAAAAAGAGAATATTTGAAATTGAAATTATTTTTTATAAATATTTATATTTATAATTTTTTAATATAAATTATAAATTTATATTTATATATATCACCGGGTCATGCGGTTCAAACAGTGACCCACTGGTTGAACCAGTGACCCACTAACCCAGTACCTCGACCGGGTCAATGGCGGAATGTTATGTCATGCGGACCGCCCCAAAACTATAATGGCATAGCGGATTGCAAAGCAGGCACTACAGAAAAAAATAGTGGCCGTAACAAAAACACTTAAAAAATTAAACACTTAATAATCTTAACAATGTGGTTGAATCAATAAAATATGACAATGATTTGATTTGATAGTAATCAATTACCATGTTTGGCATCCATTATTAAAAATAAGATTTGAGTTGATTTATACATAAAGAATTTCCAAGTTCAAATCACCTTAGTAAAGAAGAAATTTTATTATGACCGGGAATCGCGATTACCAGGAATATGCTGGGAAAGTGAACTTCTCGAGAATGTGACCAAAAAACTGATTGGTAAGCCAAAATATTACCATGAATGTTGGCTCAAATTTCATGATTCTGTATTTAGTTGATTGTCAAATATTATTGGAAATATAGGGTAATTTTAAAAACTGCACTAGTGGTGCCATCACCATGCTATTGGCGCCATCACAACATTATTGGCGCGGGAAGTAAATATTGCATAAAAACTTGGCGCTAGTGGCGTGAGAAGAAAATATTGCTTGGCGCTAGTGGCGCAACGGTCAAAATATTTTCCTATCTCTCGGGAATCCAAGAATACAATCCCCATGGTGGTATTCTGATGAAAAGAAGAAGTGTTTTCTGAATAAACTTCTAATCCATTACTTGAAAGATCCAGTTGGTACAATTTATATTGAGTACAAAGAACAATGCTAATAAATAAGAACAAAAAACTAAGAGGCATACAAAAGACTAAGAGGCATATTTACAATAACAAGAGAGCCTAATAAATAAAGGAACAGATAACAAGAAAGAAACAAATATATTCTAGAATATTCTACACTCCCCCTCAAGTTGGGAGATATATATTGATCATTCCCAACTTGCTGATCAAATCCTCAAAGGTCGGCTTAAGTAATCCTTTGGTGAGAATATCTGCCGTTTGTTCCTTGGTTGGTATATATGATAAGCATACACTACCTTCTTCTAATTTTTCTTTAATAAAGTGACGATCGACTTCCACATGTTTTGTTCTGTCATGATGGACAGGATTTTGAGCAATACTGATAGCAGCTTTATTATCACAATATAATCTGATAGGTAGGGAGTAAGAGATCTTCAACTCTTCCAGAAGTCTTCTTAACCAAATTCCTTCACAAATACCATGGGCTAAAGCCCGAAATTCCGCTTCTGCACTACTTCTTGCAACAACAGTTTGTTTCTTACTTCTCCAGGTCACAAGGTTTCCCCAGACATAAGTACAATATCCTGAAGTAGATCTTCGGTCCACTGCAGAACCAGCCCAGTCTGCATCTGTATAAATTTCAACCATCCTTTTGTTCCCCTTTTTAAAGAGAATTCCTCGACCAGGGGTGTTCTTGAGGTACTTGAGAATTCTATAAACAGCACTAAGGTGTTTTTCCTTAGGAGAATGCATGAATTGGCTAACCATGCTCACAGCAAAAGCAATATCAGGACGAGTGTGAGACAAATAGATTAATTTTCCCACCAGTCTCTGGTACTGCTCCTTATCGACATCTTCCCCGTCCTCAACTCCCATTTTGATATTAGCTTCAATTGGAGTCTCTGCTGGCTTGCACCCAAGCATACCTGTTTCTTGCAACAAATCTAGAATGTATTTTTTCTGAGTTAAGGAAAAGGTTACTTCGAGCAACTTCCATGCCAAGGAAGTATTTGAGAGATCCAAGATCTTTTAGTTCAAACTGGTCAGCTAAACATTTTTTTAAAGAGGCTATTTCCTCGGTATCATTACCAGTGACAATTATATCATCAACATAGACAATGAGGATAGCAATTCTTCCTTTATCAGAGTGTTTAAAGAATAAAGTATGATCAGTCTGAGCTTGGGTGAACCCTTTTCCCTTAATAGCTTGAGTGAATTTCCCAAATCATTCTCTGGGAGATTGTTTAAGTCCATAGAGAGACTTCTGCAACTTGCACACAGATCCATCCCCTTTTTCAAAACCAGGAGGTGGATCCATGTAAACTTCCTCATGTAGATCACCATTCAAGAAGGCATTCTTGACATCTAACTGTTGCAATGGCCAATCAAGGTTGGCGGCAAGAGATAGCAGAACGCGGATAGTGTTAAGCTTGGCAACAGGAGCAAATGTCTCCTGATAATCTATCCCATGAGTCTGAGTAAATCCCTTAGCAACTAATCTGGCCTTATACCTATTGATGCTGTTGTCTGTATTAAATTTTATTGTGAACACCCACTTGCAACCAACAGTTTTCTTTCCTTTAGGTAATGTCACAAAATCCCATGTTTCATTTTTTATAAGTGCATCCATTTCTTCTAATACGACGTTCCTCCATTTTGGATCATCAAGAGCTTCTTGGATATTTTTGGGTATCCAGGTACTATCTAACATAGTATTGAAAGCACGAAAACCTGGAGATAACTTCTCATATGAGATATAATGGGAAATAGGATGAGCAGTGCAAGATCTAGTACCTTTCCGAAGAGCAATGGGCATATCAATGTTGACTGTACTAGAGCATTCAAGTGGGTTGCTATAGCAAGGACTCGAATCAGGATCCTGGCAGTCTAGAGTCTCTTGATGTATTTTGCGCCTGCTGTAGAATTTTCCCCATTTACCAGGAGGATCACAAGTACCGGGAGGATCATTAGACTCAGGTATAGTTGCTCCCCCTATTTCCTTCCCAATAACTCCCCCTGTTTCCAAAGGCCAAGGTAAGACAACAGCTTCATTTGGTTTCCCAGGCTTATCTTCATCCATATCAGTAGACTCCCCCTGAAGAGAAGTCGGGGAAAAAAAGGATTGTGTCTCATAAAAGGTAACATCCATGGAAACAAAGACCTTACGGAGAGAAGGTGAATAACACTTATAGCCTTTTTGATTAGGGGAATATCCTATGAAGACACATCTAATAGATTTAGGGTCAAGTTTGGACCTTTGATGTGGAGGAATGTGAACAAAGACCACAGAGCCAAATATTTTGGGAGGAAGAGAAGAAAAAGCACAAAAAGAAGGAAAAGATTTAGTAAGACAAGATAAAGGAGAATGAAAATTTAGTACCCGAGAAGGCATCCGATTAATGAGATAAGAAGCTGTCAAGATGGCTTCCCCCCATAGATATTTAGGGACATGCATCGTGAATAAGAGAGCTCGAGCAACTTCAATTAGATGTCTATTTTTCCTTTCAGCCACCCCATTTTGTTGAGGGGTATTAGGACAAGAACTTTGATGAATAATTCCATGTTGGTTTAGGTAATCTCCAAGAACAGAATTAAAAAATTCTGTGCCATTGTCTGTTCGCAGAACTTTGATAGGAGTCTGAAATTGAGTTTGAATCATAGCATGAAAGTTTTTAAAAGTGGATGCAGCATCAGACTTGTCTTTTAAGAGATATACCCAACATACCCTAGAATGATCATCAATGAAAGTAATAAACCAACGAGCACCCGAAACATTTTTTTCACGAGCAGGTCCCCAAATATCACTATGAAATAATGTAAAGGGAGAAGATTCATGATTTTCTTGGGAGAATAAGTGACACGAGAATGCTTTGCAAGGTGACAAAAATCACAAAGAAAGGAACTTGGCTTTTTATTGATAAATAAGTTAGGGAATAACTTCTGAATATAAACAAAATTTGGGTGCCCTAACCTACGATGCCATAACAAAACATCAATACAATCATCTGATAAACATAGAGTGTGGTTTGAAAAAATCCTCCTTTCACAAAGATCCTCCTCCAAATAGTAGAGCCCTTCTTCTTCTCTAGCACTGCCAATCATCATCCCCGAATCCTGCTCCTGAAAGATACAAGTATTTGCAGAAAACTTAGCAACACAATGCAACTCAGCAGTAAGTTTACTAATAGAGATGAGGTTACAAGTAAGGGAGGGAACATGAAGGACAGAATTCAAAATAATATGCTCAGAAAGTTTAATGGATCGCTTGCCCGCAATAGTGGAGAAATTTCCATCAGCTGTTCTTATTCGTGACGGGTGATAGTAAGGGATATAGGAAGAAAATAAGGTTGCATTACTGGTCATGTGATCAGAGGCTCCTGAATCAAGGATCCAACGATTACTACGTTCAACATGGAATGCCATACCTTTTTGAGCAACATGACTAGTTGCCTCAGCAGGTTGAGACATCAATTTCTGAAATTGCTCATACTGAGCCTTAGAGAGGAAAAAACCATCGGAATTTGAAGGGACATGGGACCCTTCTCCCTTATCTTCAGAAGATACTTGATTAGCACGATTCTTGTTCTGTCCTTTTGGTTTCCAGTTTGGTGGTTTGCCATGAATTTCCCAACATTTTTCACGGGTGTGACCACCCTTATTACAATGAGAACATGATGGGCCACTAGAGCCTCTTAAACAGTATTACAAAAGAAGGAAGCCAAGGGCACTTTCAGCCCAACAAATCACTCAACAATTGGGCCCAGACTCAACTAATAGCACCAAAGGCAGCAAAGAAAATGAAGAGTTGATTCACATGACAAGCAAGGAAATGAAGTTAGTTACACAAATGTTTTTGGTAGACAGCTGGTAGCTGCTGAATGGCCAAGAGGAAGTGGGAGGAGCAAATGAACGTGTAAGGGAGTTAGTTATAAAGGAGACGTAAAACAGAAAAGGGGTGTGGAATATTCATCATCTTGGAGGGGGAGGAAAAGGGGCTCTCTACAACAGGTTTCGTTGTGGAAGCAAATGGGTAGTAGTGTGTGAAAAAACTTACTGTTTCAGATTGTTATTTTCTTCTATTTTGGTCCTGGTAGTGTGAGGAGTCTGCATTTTTTCCATTTCAGTTCTTGTTGGTGTAGATGTTGAGTCCTGGTAGATGTTATTTCTTTACTTGCATTTTCCCTTCAATATATGGAAGGTTGGAGTCTGGTCATTGTTTGTAATGAACATAGTGCCACTAGTTGTTATTTCTTTTGAGTTAAAAGTGAATGAAACAGAGGTAATTCAGAGAAACTTACAGTATTGTGTGATTGAGTAGATTACATTTAATAGATTCATTCCTGTCCATTAAATACTATTCTATAGGTGCCATCAGAACACCAACGATCAGAACGTTTTAAATCCCCAGAAGGACGAGCAGTATTCTTTGCTATAAGGGCAGACCCATCAGAAGACTTAGGATCCTTATCACCCAACATTACCTTTCGACGAAGCTCCTCCCTTCGTACCTCAGAAAAGGCAGTGGCAATGGAAGGTAATGGTTTTTGCCCCAAAATTCTTCCACGAACATCATCCAGATCAGAATTGAGGCCAGCAAGAAAATCATAGAGACACCTTTTCTCTATATAATTTTTAAATATTGCATTAGCATCTAAACCTTGAAGGTCTGCTTTATCATAAAGATCCAACTCTTGCCACAATGTTTTTAAAGCAAGGAAGTACTCAGTAACAGTCTTCCCCCCTTGGCGTAAATCTTTCACCTTGGTGTTGAATTCAAAAGCCTGAGAGGCATTGCCCAGGTCAGAGTAGTATTCTTTAATAGCTTCCCAAATTTCTTGAGCCGTATCAAGGAATAAATAAGTTTGACTGATATCTGGTTCCATAGAATTGGTCAGCCATGTCATGACCAAAGCATTTTCAGTCACCCAAGCATCATAGCCAGGTTCATGTTGTGCTGGTTGAACCTTTTTTCCATCCAGATACCCCATCTTCCCTTTAGCCTGGATGAACAACTTAACAGATTGACACCATTGCACATAGTTCCTACCATTTAAACGGTGATTGGTGATCTGCATTGCTGGGTTGCCTCCAGAAAACGAAGAAATGGGAAGGGAAGGGGTTCCGGTCGAAATTCCAGATGAACTTTCAACATTTTCAGTATCCATGGCTTCCTAACAACAATACCCAGAAAAAAAAGTTCCTCCAAATATGGTTTTGACCCTCAAAACATGAAGAGGGAAGGCAGACGATCAGAACGAGGTATGACTCGCCGGAAAAAAGTGGCAGGATGGTGGTGCGTGGCAGCGTTTCCGGCGACGGGTCTTTTGTTGGCTGGCTCGGAATTCCGTTCTGGATCTAGTGGTGGCCTTGGTTTTGTAGTTGGAGGTGTCTAGGTGAGGGTTCTGACTTTGGCAGAAGCAAAAAAATGAAAAAGGAATGGAAGGAAGGCATAAAAGGAAATTAGAACAGGGAAGAGACTGGATTATAACCAGCTCTAATACCATGATGAAAAGAAGAAGTGTTTTCTGACTTCTAATCCATTACTTGAAACATTTAGTAGGTACAATTTATATTGAGTACAAAGAACAATGCTAATAAATAAGAACAAAAAACTAAGAGGCATACAAAAGACTAAGAGGCATATTTACAATAACAAGAGAGCCTAATAAATAAAGGAACAGATAACAAGAAAGAAATAAATATATTCTAGAATATTCTACATATTCTTAGATGACATTTTGCCTTAAAAGTGTTCACAAATCAGAACCCTGGGAAAATCAAATTCTCAGGAAAAATTTCACCATCCTTGTATCAAACGTGGGTAAATAGGATTCCAAATATCACTTTCCCGGGAATCTAAAAAAAAAATCCTTGTACCAAACGCCCCCTAAAGAAATTCATTTTGTTCTAAGAATTTTAATTTGTTACCCTTACAGACAAGGTTGTCAAAATCATGATCTAACTTATGGATTAGCACCCTTTACATGTTTTGGGTGTATAACAACCCTCATTATCAAGTTAAATTAAACAAGGAAATTAAGCAAGATTCAAGGATTCAAGAAAATATTCAAGGAATCCATGATAAGTAAGGAAAAGTGGGGACAAGTTAATCATGGAATTAACATGATTACATGAACAAGGATACAATTCATGCCAATCAAGTCAATTAGGACCTAAATGTAATTATTTAGCAAGATTATAGGTCAAAGTCTAATTATAGGATAGTTTAGGGATTATTTTGCAATTAAGCAAAACATGGCCTAAACTTGAATTAAGTGTATAATTAAATCGTTTAGCAAATTTGGTAGATCAAATGTGATCTCAGTTTATTCTAATTATAATTAGATTAATCTATAAAAATGAGTCAAGATATGTATAATTGATAACCAATAAGAATTAAGATAACTTGTAAAAGTCAAAGAATAAAAGGAAAGTAAGTTAGTTTACTAAACTTAGTTAATTTCCTAACATTACAAGGTCAATTCCACTGCATTCTTTGTCTATGTATGCAGCCGAAATTCCATGGGTATTAAAGGGAATCAACAGGAAACTTAGTAACTAAGAAAGTAAAAATAAACTTAATGGCAACAAAGTCAAATTAGGTGGCTTAACATCTAAGCAAGCTTGGCTTGCTCACCAAGTCAGTTTGTCGGTTTTTGTGGCTTCTTAAGGACTCGTTTTCGCAGCTCATCCTTCTCCTTTTCTTCATGCATAGCCGAGAGTCGCTAGGAGAAAGAACAAGAGAGATTTATCCAATTTTAGTTACTTTTTGTATAAAACCTATTTCAAAAAACTTGTAGTATATGATCTTGTGATCATAACCCCTATCTTAGATCATGATTTGAGGCTAAAATGAGCGAGTTATTCTCTCTTTAAGCTTCGACCTTCATGCTGCCTGCAAGCCAAGGATGGTGATTTTTAAGGTTCAAAGGTTCAAAAATTACTTCTAGGCCATTGGAAGCTTATTAAAGGTAAAAAACCCTAATTTTAATGGTTTGATTTGAAGTTGTGATTTAAGGTTTTTGGGATGTATATGTATGAGTATGATGTTGTCATATCATGTTTTTGTGATGAATTTGTGTGGATTAAGGTCCTTTGATGTTAAATGAGGTAACCTAACCATGTAGAAGCTAAACAAATCATGAAAAATCACATGAAACCCTAACCTACCATTCGGCCATCATGCATATTATGGGTTTGGAGTTTTAATCTATGATGTTTAAGGTTGTTTGATACTTCATAGAGTATGTTAAGGTTGATCGGATCAAGTAGATGTGATTAGAAAATAAGTTATGACCAAGATCCTTTGGATACACCCAATTCGGCCATGTATATCTTTTGGTGGTTATGAACTTAGTTTTACGTCAAGTAATAGGATTATTTAACCTTATATTTAAGGTGTTTAAGGCATTTGGTAAATGCAAATGAGCAAGAAAACTTGATAAGTGAACATGTATAGGCTTCAGCCATAACGATGTAAAATGACTTAGAATGTAGTATAATTTCAAGTGTTTAATACCAAGTATCAAGTGAACTCAAGTATGTTTCAAGTAGGTTTTAGGTTTAAAAACCTAGTTTGACCTAGTATCCGAGTGTAGGTCTTATTTTATAAGAAATTGTAGAAACAAGATATAAATATTTAAGACTTGTTTTAATGGCATAAATTGAAAGGATATAAGTGTGGATAAATCATGTGAACTATCAAATTAGTTTCAAAATTGCAAGTAAAGGTTAGTAGTAATTCAAGTTGCTTTTCAAGAAAAGTTTTTGTTAGGTAACAAGTAACAAGTATGTGGTGGTTTATGGTATTTTATTCATGACTCTAGTGTGCAATCAGGGATTTGACATTGGAAGATCAAGTTGCAAGTAAAGGCTAGTAGTATTTCAAGTTGCTTTTCAAGAAAAGCTTTTGTCAAGTAAGCTTTCGGTTTATGAGCTTTCTTCTCTATGTTGTTCCACCATGGTCCATTGGATTATGGTTTTTATATATATAATTTGTGATGAATGTTAGAACTTAATATAGTTACGTTCATGTAGGCCAAGGACGTGTGATTTAAGAATTCAAGTATACAAGTAATAGTATATGAAGTGATGTGCTTAATTCAAGTATACAAGTACATGTTGTGATTTTATGTATTTAATTCAAGTAGACAAGTGTACAAGATGTTGTGATGTGAATTGTTTGTTTCAAGGTTCATGGCCATAGAACAATTACAAGTTGGTATTTTACATGAGGAACACAAGCCTCAGAAGTATCCAATTTACAAGTTTGTTTGACAAGTTACAAGTTTGTGCGTTTCAAATTATTTGATGAATTACAAGATTTCATGTTGTTTGATGGTTGCAAGATTACATGATGTTAGCTATACTTTGTATCTAACTTTCTTACATTAAGTGAACTCATTGGTGGAGACTTTTCCATAAACCTAGAGTTTACTGAGATGGTTAATCTCACCCCATTTGGGGATATATTTCAGGTACTCCTGTAGCAGGGGAATCCTCTCAGAGCAAGAGGCCTGTGCAGGGTGGTTAGAGGATCCAGCTAAAGCATGCATTTAGTTTGGTATTTAGAGGATGACGGTATATCCTGTTTTGTGAGCATGAGAAGTTATGATCATGTATATTTACTGATATTATCTATTTGAGAGGCATGTGTTTGCCTATGTGTAATTGTATATTATAGAGACATGATCTATGTATTTATGTATTGTGCATGTTAGATGCAATCTGTATGGCACGGAGTCAAATCCAGTTCAGGTATATTGGATGTGATTATCTGGATATCAGGTATCAGGTTTGATTGTGGGATTTCATCCCTAATTGTCCAGATTAAGGGTGTTATGATGTCCATTAAACTCTATTCAAAACGGTACGTGATATCATATTTGAGATGGTACGTGATATCATTAGTTACAATCACAAGTTATCAAGTTTTGATTCTGTACAGTTATGGGACTGTATAGTCTATATCATAAAAGAAATAAGTTTGCATGGCAAGTCTTACCTAAAGGGAAAAGTTAAGTCCCGTAGTTTCAAAGAACTATTGAGATACTTTACTTGAGTCTTCCGTTACTTTAATCTAGTATGATGCGCTTTTATTACCATTTTTAAGTTAACAAACCGATTTTTAAATTGGGGCATTATAGGGTGCTGGAACGATCCTGATCATGGTTGAGATCTCCTTTGGCTGGGATCATTGTGGTCTTGAGATAAAATAAGTAGAACTTGGATCTTTAATGAAAACCTTGGTACGACATTTCCTTGCCCTAACTAACATCACCCTTTCATGCGTCATTGTCCTACCACCATGGGTAAAATGAGTGAAACGATGGTGCCTCTAAAACCTTACTACGAGTGGATGCTACAACTTATTCGCTTTATTGTGTAAGTGCGACAACCTCTTTATTTACCTTCTGTAAGTGTTGTAACCTATGCAACTGCTATGAGTGGGGTTCATGTTGCAAGTGGTTGGGAGTCGGACGGTACAGTCTTTAATTTCAAGTTGTGGGTGTGATTTGTAGTTGTGTTTGGGTGCTACATTTCTTTTAAAGATTGTGAATTTTAATAACTTGAATTGTGATCTTTGTTTACGTAATTTGAATTGGAGTTTAATTAAATGTCTTATGTGAAACGTCATTTTTCTTATTTATGTTATTGTTTATAATTGTTTGTGTGCACAAATGTGTTTGAATATAAAATTTTATTTTAGGCAGAATCTTAGGATTTGTGTAATGATCAAGCTTATCAATAGCGGGATATAACACCGCCACATGGTAGTGTAGAGTGACATAGTGCGACCTTGCCGAAGTTATCAAATGCGGATTGTAACATGTCGCGGCCAACCCCAGAAAATGCTATAGCGGGTTGCGATTGTAAAAATAGCGAAATAAATATATGACAAAAATAATGACAAAAAGAAACATTAATTAAAGGAAGAGATAGCAGAAGTGACAAAGAGATGTAGATAAACTAAAAAATCCTAAAAAAAATTATGTTACACATTTAAATTTAAGACAAAATTGACATTTTGCCTTATGATAGCAATATGGCTGTGATTTGACCGCAAATGTGATCGCAATGGCCACTATTGCGTTCCAGTGCGACTCGGCGCTGTTTCTTGCGGCGAGGCACCGCAACGCTCATACGGCGCGGCTCGCAGCGCTATTGCAACGCAATTAACTACAATGGACATTGCTGCTACCCAGAAGACATGGCATAACATTTCATGTAGTGGGTGTAGTGGCCACTATATCAACCAACACAGTGGAGAAGAGCAGCAAAAGCTATGTTCCGCTTTTAACCACTCCTTGAAGAGTGGGTAAGAACCCCTCTTTGCTCCCAATCTACTTTTAACCAGATTTTAGTTCTGCTTCTATTATCAAAACCCTTTGAGACAAATCTCTCTCTGCCCCCTCACTCCCTTTCTCTCTTGTCAGGTTACTATGCTCTTTATCTCTCATTCTCGTTTGGTTTGTCAAATCTACACCCACACACTGCTCACCGGTGGTTTTGCAGCCCTTGCATTCCATTGGCCACCGCTCTATCTCTCTCTGCTATTCCATCAATTTGACACATACACCACTGCTTGCCTGCTGTTTTCCGAACAAGCCCTGCCTCTGCAGTTTGCACCCGATTTAGTTGTTAGGTTTTGTGTCTATCTGCCTCAATTCAGTTCAATTATTCCTTTTTTACTTTCTGAGTCATCTGGTTCTGACTTTGGCATAAACCTATAACTTGTATGTTTGGCATTGGATTAAGGCTATGACTTTTGATTTAATTATGAATGCCTTTTCAGGGTGATATTATATTTTTGAGCATTTATATATGCTTTGTTGTTAAAATTGTGATTTAAATCGCAGCATCGCACGATCCTACGATTTCCCCCCTTCAAACAATTCAAATCGCACCTGGGATCATGATTTTGTAAGATCGCAAGGGAATCGTGTGATTTTGTAAGATCACGATCTTACGATTTCCCCCCTTCAAACAATTCAAATCTTACCTACGATTTTCTATGATCGATGGAATCATGCGATCCCACCATGTTTTTCGATCCAAAAAATCCCAAGCCAACAACCTGGAAAACTCACTCAAAGCTACTCGAGATCCCTAAAATTGTAAATCGAAAACCCCAACCTACCTTCCCCCTTTGTTCTCTGACTTAAGATTTCTTTCAAAGCCAAAAACACCTCAGTTGCGACTTACTATTGCTGCAGTGGTTGGTGGATGGGCTGCGACATGGTTGTTAGTATTGCACGATACGCGATACGTATCGTGCGATACAATACGATACAGTGTCAAATCGATACGGATCGCAATAGAAAATCGTTTTTGGCATGAATCGTGATTTGGAATCGTAGAATCGAACGATTCGCAACCGAATCATGAATCGAAAATTTTTTGCGATTCAAAATATAAAAAAAAAAAATTAAAAAAAAAAACACTCAACAGTCGCTTTAAAAAAAAACACTTAACAGTCGCTTGGAACAGCATGTTGTTGTATGAAAGGTTGCTTCAGAAAAATCAAGGATTCAAAATCCCATTTAAAAAACAAAAGGAAACAAGAAGCAACGAAACAGAAATTTCAGAGGAGAGACTTACAGAGGAGAAAACGCCTTGCAGACTCTGTGTAGAAGAAGACTTGCAGAGGAGTAGATTCAAAGAGCGTGTAGAAGAAGACTCACAGAAGGAAAAGGAGTACGGGTACTATTTTTGAAATGGGTGATTTGATTTGTGATTGGAATTTGTAAATTGTGAATATATTAAAATATTATAGTGATGATTCAGCTGAATTGAAAATGTATGAGAGGATAAGAGGAATACATTATATTATTATAATATTATGAAAAAGCTGCTGAAGTCGTTCTCAATTTAAAATGCATGAGAGGATGTGTCTTATAAATAGATTATTGTTTCTATTTATAAGACACGTACACATTTCAAATCAGCTTTTTTGTGTATGTGTCACTATCATGTTGAAATTGAAAGTGCTATTGCAATGAAAGTGTTATTGCTTAGTGCTGCCTATGAAAGTGCTATTTCCTTTTTCATTTAAATAGTGAATAAATTCAATTGAGTATTAGTGCATTAGCTGAAGACACCTACGGACCTACCTAATATTTTTTGCCTTTGATATTTTTTTTCTCTCTTTTACAGTAATAGAAATAATAAAAATGGCTCCAAAGAAGAAATCCCAAAAACAGAAGGATATAACTTGGGATCATTGTAAATCCCTTGCGAATAGGTTGAATGTTAAATGTAACTATTGTCCCAAAACAATGTGGGGAGGAACATTTAGAATGAAGCACCATCTACCTGGAACACACAAAGAAGTTGCTCCATACCAACAAGTGCCGAAAGAGATAAGGGATCTATTTAAAAAAATATTAGAGGATGCAAGAGATGATGATGAACTAGAGTGGTTCGATGATAAAGATTCACAAAAAAAAAGGAGCATGGATAGTTTTATGATAAAAGGAAAAAGTGGAATGATAAAGGCAAAGGCATCTTAATACAAGAGGATGTCAACAGGAATGATAACAGAAAAGGATCTCAAATTATTGAACAAGACATGGGAGATGAGTCAGATGACTCTACTAATGGAGAGGACGAAGAACTAGATATGCCAATACTAGATCCTGATAGTGATAATATTAGTCTTGAAATTTAATGAATATGAGAAATAACTGGTTTTAGATTTGGTTACTTATGGATTTTGGTATTTAGATTTTTTTTTTAATTTGGATTTATGTGATAGGGTTCGCTTTTTCTGCAGTTACTGCAGATAACTTTTCTGCAATAAACCCAATACGATGTCGTTCTGGGACGGAAATCATGGTGTTTTTATAATTTTAATTTATTTCAGGGTTATAATAATCTTTATATTTACAATTTTTAAGATTTCAATACAAAAACGACATCGTTTTGGGAATAAATGCAGATAACTTATCTGCATTAACTGCATAAACTTTTTTCCCTATATGATATTATATATTTTTGAGTTATTTTTATTTTGTTTCTGAATCTTACGATTCGATACGATTCACGATACAAAAAAGCAGCCGAACGATTCACGATACGTATTGCGATTCAACAACCATGGCTGCAACCCTCTTTCCTTGGTTGTGATGGTGAGGAGTTGAGGTTCCTGACTTGAGGTACAAGTAATCGAGACTAGGACCCGATTTATTGGTGCTTCTATTATTTCAATACTGTTTTGAGCTGAATTGAACATGTTGCCATGTTGTTGCTTTTATTAGTGCTTATGATATAATGTTATTTCAATCTTGGATATTTAAATTAAAACATAGCCATTTGAGGCTTTAGTTAAATAGAGCTTTAGTTAAATAATTAAGCTCATACTGCCATACCATTATATACGGATAATTTTGTATCTTACGTAATAGGATCTTACGATCCGTGTTGATCTCACAACTCATGATCCAACCACCCCCTCCTAATCCTACGTAGGATCTCGGTCTGAATAACATTATATATATGTGTAGAATAAATTATTTAACACATATTTATAGACTTCAATATAGTGACAACCCCACTATCCGCTATCCAACTATGGAGTTTTGGAGTCAACCGCTCTGCAACACTATTCGAGATTGATAAGTATGGTTATGGTTACGATCTAAAATTCTACGTGTCTACTTCCCCTTACAAATCCTAGGTAGGATCTCAAGTTTGTCAACCTTGCTTGGCAAAATTAATAAGGGAAAATTATCAATTCGTTCAATTACAACTAAAATCAAATCCTACCAAATTTGAGTGAATTTCTAAATGCACATTAACTTAAATCTTAAATGATTTTAAAATCAAATCAATTCTCAAAATGTGATTCCAAACATTGTAATAACTCCATAGTTTATACCATAAACAAATAAATAGCAAACAAAGTTTCAATACTCAATATTTAAGATATTTATCATGACTCTTAGTCAAAGGGTTGTTAAACACTTAAAAAGTTCCAATAACAGAAATTTAATTAGCATAAGCAAATAAAAAGAACAATTATTACCAAGAAAAAAATGATGGTTTCAATTACTAAAAAGAAGAAGACAGTGATGTAAATTACGATTAGAAAAGGACAGTAATAACTGTTCCATTTAGTATGATTTGCCTACTTGGAAGATAGAAAGGGGAAAATAATTGCTCAGAGGGAACACGAAGAGGTGCCATGCAAACAGAGGAACAAATTTCATGGGACTGTGCATTTCAATTCTGAACAAGCACAGCCGCACATGGAGTGAAGTCCAACAAGAAGACTTCTACATCTGGCTAGATGGACAATGGGTTCTCAAAACTAGGTGCTGTAAATATCAAAGAAGCTCCACAACAGCCAGATGTGTGATAGGGTTCTTGTCTAGGAAGCCAAAATATTGGTCACTACTCGAACCACAAAGGACAGTGGTGCTATCTACATCACAATAGTAAAACGCTTTGCGACAAGTGTTTGAGGGTGGAGAGACTCAGGTCCATTCTACGGCAGCACGATAGCAGCAGCTGCGAGCACTATTACCTACCTCTAACTAACATACATTGGAATAAACTTTCCCATTTGCAACAAAAGTATAAACACACGGACCAGTAAAAATCTAGTGGCCAACAATATTTAAAAAGAGATCAGAACCCATGATCAGGTTTCTAAAATAATATGATGAGGACCAGCAACAGGGTGCACAAGTAGTATGCATAACCAACGAAAAAATTAAAAAAAAAAATTAATCACATACGTTGAGAAATCAGCAGAAGCAGTTGCAGCACGCAAAGCATTAGTATCCAAGCAGCAACTCCATACTGCACCTTTGTGCCCTTCAAAGGTTCCGATCCAATCTCCAGTCTCTCCATTCCTGAGCATAGGACTCGAATCTGAAAACACACAAAAAAAACTCACACATCATCACCATCTTCTACAAAATGCATCACGTTTCAAAATCATCGAGCCAAACCGCACATATCCAACATGCAAAATGCAATCACACCCTAAAATTGATCTTGAGTATTGACCCATCAAAGTCAGATCCATAATAAATAAATAATAAAAAAAAAACACAGTCGAAACATACCTTGTATTCCCGATTCAGACAAAATAGGAACAACGAAATAATTTAAATTCCAATTAAAACACGGAAAAAGAAAAAGCGTACCCTTGCTTGCGCTGATAAGGAAGAATCCATCGGGAGTAACAGGACTGTAAAAGAGATCAACCACTGGGCGAGAGTGACCATGGCAAACAAGAGGAACCGCCACCCTTTTCTTTTCCATTCTCAAAAGCTGGGAAATTTTATGCTATGTGGATCTTAACTTCAAATATTAATCGGAAACTAAGAAATTTACGAGAAGCCCTAAATCTATGCAAAGCAAAGCAGCAGCAAAACTAACAACAAGAGAGAGAGAGAGAGAGAGAGAGAGAGAGAGAGAGAGAGTCTATGGGGAGTGATTAAAACGCTAATGGCGGTATTATGGACACAGTTGGGAAACGCTGAATTCGGTGAGGATCGAGAAACTTCAATTTGGCTGAATCCACACCTCCTAACCCTCAACCTCTAAAAATTTTGGATACGAACAAAACAAGCAAATTTGTAAAAAGTTCGAAACCTAACAAAAATATATATAATAATGACAAAAACGGTTAAAAAAAAAAAAAAAGGAGAACAGAGCTAGAAGAGAAAGGACCAGGCGCGAGAATGTTTGGCCAATGCACCTGCTCTTTTATACTGTGAGTTCTTGAGTTGCAGGACCCCTCTCCTTTAAATATCGTAGTGTCGCTACTCTGTTCGTACGATGTCGTACGATGCTTTGATGGAAGAAGGTTATGGAATGCGTCATCCGCAGACGAACAAGAACGAGATACTATTTTGTTGATGAGCCTAGGCCCAACTTCAAACTTCAAAGTACTTGCTCCCTCTCTTTTCTTTTAAAGTGATTTTTCAATTAAATGTTTGTCTGTTAATTTTTTTTAATAAATATATTATTTTAAGAAAAAAAATATATTTTAAAAATTTTATGATAGTAAGATAAGTATTCTTTACAAAAAATTAAAAATTGCTCAAATACATCCTAAATCGAGTCAAATTTGATGAGAAATGTTAATTAATCAAATATTATTGAATATTTTATGTTATCACTAAATTCATAGTTAATGAATTAAGTTTTATTTGATATAATTTAATTCAAATTTGTCTATAAATATATATTTTATTTTATTCATTTAGCAAGTTAAAAATGGAAAATGCACGTGCTTTTAGGATTATAGTGCTTTACGAAAGTACCATTTGGAGGAAAAAAATTTAAAATAATATTCCTTTAATAAATAATTATGAATATATGGTTGTATTGAAATTATTTACGGATCTATACAACTCATTAATGCTCAAATTAGGCGTAAATGGTGACTCCTAAGTTAGATGTAACTCATGAGGCATTAACACCTAATTTAGGCATAACTCGTTTATTGTTAACATGTGGCACAAAATGTTAACAATTTGATCCTAAAACTTCGAAAAGTCATAACTATTGACTCAGGCATCCAAATCAGGTAAAAAAATATTAATTTCACATAACTTTTGAGATATATGCAATAACACTTCATTTGACATATTTTATCTCTCACAAACACAGTTTGAATTTACGTAAGTAGCATTTAAACCCAGAAGCCTCTGAATTCCTTCCGAATCAACACCAAACACAGTCTTCTACCTACTAGAACCTCTTTATCCCTATCCTATGGGCTGTATTCTTATCACTGTGAATTGAGACTTTATCTTTTAAGTTGTGGTCTGAAATTAAAGATGACACCAAAGTGGATTAGTCCATCTATAAGTAATGATACTTAATGACATATTAAAATATATATTTTCTACCAAATGTTTGAAAAAAAAATAGTGCATAATATTGTGAGAAAAAAAGTGCTATAATATAAAAGTGAGGGAAATTGGTGAGAATAAAATATACAAAACTTTTGATGTATTGCATTAAAAATATGCTCTTATGTTGTGAAACATGCTTTGATAAGAGGGTTTGAGGTGAATTATACTATTATAGACGTTGAAGAATGCATTATTACAAATATATATAGCACCTCAAACCATCTTATCAATGCATGTTTCATAGCATAAAATCCATTAGTAGAATCTAGGAGTCCCGTGAAAAGCCTGCAATTGGATGCCCCTTTTGACATATTTTATCTTTATGAATGATGTTATTTAATTTTTTACTTCCCAACATTAACAAATAATTCTCTAGAAATTTTCTAGTGCGTAGACATCGAAAAGTTATGTAGAATAAAAAAAGGGTAAAGGATCTCTCAAGTCACTGAAGATAAAGTTATCTCTGGGAACTCAAAACGACGTCATTTTTGGACGGAAATCAATGTGTTTTTGTAATTCTAATATATTACAGGATTATATTAGTCTTTATCATTATAATTTTTTAATTTTATAACCCAAAACGATGTCGTTTTGAGCTCACTGGAGATAAAATTATCTCCAGTGACTGGAGAGATACTTTCCCATAAAAAATACCTGATTCGAACTTCCGAGCTAAAAAAAGGGACCACCGGAATGAGAGCACATTATATTATATTATCATTTTTTCGAAAACCTTTTTTTAAAAAAACTACATCCCACTCCTGCTCTCTTCCACTTCCATTGTTGTTCTCAACAAAGACAAAGAACACACACACACACACACACTCACTGTGTCTGCGAGCTCCTGTCTCTCTTAAATGGATGTGATGGAGCTTGCAAGTTCTTCATGCACTACCTATGAAACAAAGTTAGTGTATGCTTTTTGTACTACTTTTTACAATTTCAAGATTTTAAAAAAGAAGACTGTGTTTGGTGTTGGTTCAAAAAGAACTCGGAGGCTTCTGGGTTAAAACGCTCTTATAATACCATTGTTGCAAATTCAAACTGTGTTTGTGAGAGATAAAATATGTCAAATGAGGTGTCATTGTGTAGATCTTGAAAAGTTATACAGAATAAAAAAATTATCTGATTCGGATACCTGAATCAAAAGTTATGGCATCCAAAAATTTATGGTTCTTAAGTTGACTTTTTGTGCCACATGACAACACCAGACGAGTCACATCTAAATTAGGCGTGAATGCCTCGTGAGTCACTTCTATTTTAGGCGTGACCGTTTATTCCTAAACTGGACGTGAATGAGTGCTATAGATTCATAAATATTTTCAAAAATAACTATATATTCGTAATTATTTATTAAAACATCAATATTTTAATTTTTTGGCCACCAATTGTATGCAAGACCCATTCATGCAATAACAAAGAATTGTCTATTTTTTTCGCTCCTTTGTTTCCTTACCTACAAGCCTGAACATGTAACATTTGGTCCTTTTATTGAGAGTTAACACCATTCTCTATCATGAATATGCAGGAGTTTGCTATTTTATTTTATTTTGTTGGTAGAAGCATGAGTTTACTGTTGATTTTGATGAACTTGGAACTTAGGCGCACCAAATAGGGCAACAAATTAGCTTTGTGCTTGCTCTATATGTGTGATGCAAGTATAATATTGTTATGATGGAGTGACAGAAGTGTCTAGCCAAGGGCTAGTAGGTAAATCTATGATTGAATACTCTCTCTAGGTATCTATGAATTAGATACCCAGGGGTAGAAGATCACTGTATATAACTATAATGACGTTAGCATAGGAGTGGTGTGTGTGCACTATAACAGCCCGTGTGCGTTCGGTGTATTAAACATACAATGGTACTAGGCGCAACTTAAATAAATGCGGAAACTAATTAATCATATTATTAATAGTCCTTAATTCATTATGTGACTTAACTTTTTCCTTTTTATTTTTAAAAACCTTATGTATTGCAATAACGACATACACGCATAAACAAATAACGCATAAATGCCCTATCTCAAATAGATAATAATATTGGTCAAGAACCTACATAAAGCAATCCCAACATCCAAATATCTAGGTGTATACAGACACGTGTCCTCAAATAATAACATCAAATTATTTAGTAGGGGCATAGACAACCCCTATGCTCATATCCAAATACGTACATAGTCTAAAGCATAATAATCATTTCCAAGTAATACAAGCATATAAATAAAATGCATGCATGACATGATAAATATCTACATGAGCCTATTGCCTCGAGAAGCATCTATCTCATGAATATCAGCACATGAAAAATGTGCCCCAAATGAGGTGAGATTTTGACAAATCTCAGTAAATTGGGTTTCTCGAAGGATTACTCTGTTAGTATATGGGTGTCCTAGAGACAATCTTTTGATTAAATAAAGGACACTAGAAGTAGAACTTTGTTTGTCGCAAATGAATAAAAGCACTCTTTATCCAGTTTCTTATAATGTCTCGATATTATTGTTAATATTATATGAACGAACTGGATAAACCCCTTGGAATAGAACAGGTATCTCTTGAGTATTTGTGATGAGATCACGATCATGAGGATTCAAGGATATCGCATGTCTATTCCTAATTTTATGTTCCTAGTCTAGAGACATTGAGATTGGGGATCAGTGTTCTTAGGTAAGACTAGCACGACTTATCTACTTGTATATGGATACAAGGTAAAGACCTCATGAGCTACAGATATGGAGATGTCTTAGCTAAAGTCATGGGTGGACCTATAAAAGTATAGCTCGCACTGAACAAACCCAAAAAGAGACTCTATGAGGAAATCTCACAGATAGTGTCATTAGAGTAATCTCTTTATATTTGGGTATGTCTTTCCTTAGACCAGAAGTTATTACCTAGACTGTGTTCTAGAAGGCATGCTTTGATTGTATGCCTCGTCTACCTGAAACATGGAGACTCCTAGGTATACTGTTGGGCGTGTCCTGAAAGAGCACAGGGCTAGGGTGATAAGCTGAAGGAATTCGTCAAATCTCTGTGAGAGATTAGGTTATCTGTAAACCGGAGAAATCGGGATGACATTTACATGGAATCGGGAATCTATGCATAGTAAAAGAGATCATGAGATGATCTGCCTTTAGAGTCAGTAAATTGAAGATTCCCTATTTCGAATAAAGCTTACCCTAAATCGCAGGGGTTGATACATTTCCTTACCCTAGGTTAATGGGAAGATAACCGAGACGAAGGGAAATACATACGGTAACCAAATATGTGTAATAGGATGATCAAGTCATTAATTTGACTAGCTCTGGGGCGACAAAGCATTGCTAGTGCTCTGTGTTGTCATTAATTGGGTTGTGGGCTTGTTGGGCCCGAGCCCATTTATGTCAGAGGCTAAGTTGGACCTAATGGGTCACACACTAACACCTTGTAGTCATGATGAACTAGCTTTAAAGGTATTGGGCCTAATAATGGTTGTTAGCCCAAGAAGCTATTTGGAAGCCCACCTGATGGGAAGAGGGCGCATGGATCAAAGTAATGAGCTTGGATGGTCCAAGACATTGCTAATTAATTTAATTAGTTAAATTAATTATAAAACATTTGAAATTTGAATTTGAAATTTGAATTTTGAAATTTGAATTTGGAATTCGAATTGGGAATTCGAATTTTGAAATTCAAATTTTGAATTTGAAATTTGAAATTTGAATTTTGAAATTGGATTTTGAAATTGAAATTTTGAATTTGAAATTTTAATTTAAATGTTTGAACATTTGAATTCGAATTTGAATTGATTATGAAAAGTTGTTTCATAACAAAAGGATAAGATGAGATCGATTTTCAAAAAAAAAGAGGATAAGATGAGATCTTGTTGGAACAAATCCCCTACATCAAGTAAAGATATTTGATCTTTTCCAATGAAGGGATTGGTGCGCCACTTTGGTTGCAAGTGAGTGTCATCTTGTCAACTAAATGTGCTCCAATTCTGATTTAGTTGGTTGAGAGAATCAGTGAGTTAGTTGGTTCAAATTTGAATGCAACTACTCAACGTATCTGGACTCATATTGGGACTGAGTAGGGCACATGAGTGACTGGTCATATGATGACCATTAGGTCAGAATCTTGAAAGGATAATGACCTAATCTTATAAGGATTCAAAGGAAATGTTGTTAGTAATTTTGAATTGCAACAACTCCTTTATCCCCTCAAACCATGCGCACAAATTGAGAGATTTTCTAGTGAGGAAAATCTTCTCTTCTCTCCCTACTAAGTAACCACTTATGCGCACAAATGGACTAGTTTTCTCTTTAGGGTTTTCACAAAAACCTAGCTAATTCACCTCATCTTTTGCGCCACACTCTAGTGGAGTTTTCATGTTGAAGACTTCACTTTTCTAAACACTAAACCTAGCCTCCATCTTCACCTATTGAGCGCATAGCAAGCCTCACTGAGGTGGTCATCTGGTGGCTTTCAAGAAGGCATTCTTGCTTCATTGACGAAGGGTGGTGTGGATCAACGTTAGAGGATTTGAACCCTTCAAACCTGACAAGTGATCTCCAACTGACGATCATATCGTAAACTAGGTAACATTATGTTGTCTTAAAGCATGAAAACTGTTTGCATGTGTGTTTCCGCGAGGAAAATTTTTGTTCTCTCATATGCGTCGGCCTTCAAGGCCAATTCTACTTTCATACTCTACCCCAAGCTCACTTCAGGTATAACAATATAAAATAGTATAGAACAGATAGAGCAGTAAAAAATCCATATGATGCCATAATATATATATATATATATATATAATTATTTATATATATAACATGCATGTGTGCTAACAAGTCTACTAATCAGATAACGGTATGATATACATACGTTTGTTACATACATCAAAAGCATAAGGCATCTACCTTATACCCACACTCAGGGATTACCATCTTATGCAGCTCCACACTACACTTAAGGATTATCGTCTTGTGAGTAATACATCACATTATATATATATATATATATATATATATATATATATATGAGTGAATCATTTCCCAAAATCCAGTTCCACATATACCACATCAAACAACCAACCTCCTCATGGAGTCTGGTGGAACAAACGAGAATTAATCTTGAGAACACGAAGCTTACCTGTAGCAGTTAAGTCCTCCAACCACAAGTCGGTGTCCAAAAGATCACACTATCCAGCAAGGTTATAACCTTTTTTTGTAACACTACCATCAATATACGTATCCTAATTCCTTATGCTTAGAGGGATATTATTTCTTTTTTCATTTCGCGTACTGCATGATCTTTCCAAAGCCCTAAGTACTAAATCGTATTCATTATTTTTAAAACTGGTATTGCATCTCCTTACCAAAAATCCTAATATTTTACTATATTAAAATTTAGACGTCTCAAGCTTTTCAATGACATATTATATGTCTCAATTGGAGTTGCAGAACTCCAATTATATTTTCCGCAAAGTGACTGCTGCATATTGAATTTCCAACAGCAAGGCAACGACTTCAAATTCGAATCGAGATCAATATACTAATCCAATGAATTTGAAATTTTACAAGTAACTAGCCTTATGTGTTAGCTTCACATAGGTCCAAATGTATAGGTATAGGACTCTACAGTTGGGGATAACATATAAGAATTAATTGGCACTATCTAGACTAACAAGATGCATCTACTTTTCGGTAGCCTAGAATAGAAGAACTCCATAGTTAAGTGTGCTCAACTTGTAGCAATTCTGGGATGGGGTGACCTCCTGTGAAGTTTTCCAATGAAGTGTGTGAGTGACGATAAAGTGTAAGAATTTGCACCGATAATCGAGAAATTAAATAGAATTAATATTAATAAATAATAACTTAGAAAATATTTCATAATTAACATTGAATAATTATAGAGAATGTTGATTATTAATATTAAGTCACTTTTTAGAAGAAAAGTGTGAATACCGTGTATTTTGCTGTATAAATGTGTACCGGTGAAGTGACTCAAAAAATAGAAATAAAAATATGAATATTCTTAGAAAATATACTAGGTTAATAATATAAAGTTTGAAAGTAAAATAATGGATAGAGCAATTAAAACTAATACCGGGTAATTAAGTGGGTAGTGTTATAAATGACTAAGACTCTCTTAATGCCTTCATTTCTTCATTTCATCTACGTAGGTTATCTTTCTAAAACCTTAAAACACTCTTATCTTCCTCTCCAAGTTACCAAAGTTCTCTTCTATGGAAATCATCAAAGAACCCACCTTTCCTCGTCTTTTCATCATCCCATTATTGTAAACACTCTGGAGAAAACCTTGTATAGAAGAAAAGTCTATTCTTAGGGTGTTCTTGTTGTTGTTTGTAGAAGGTTGGGGGCTATTGTAACACCACATTCCGGACTGGCGTATTAACCATACTTATGATATTAAGCTAATCATGATAATTGAAGTAAAATACGGTAAACTTTTTCTTTTATCAAACGATGTTTTTATTTAAAACAACCTTATTCAAAACAATTCCCTTAAAATGATCATAACCAAAAACATTTACGAAATATAATTCTACTATTTAAATATCACACAAAGAACATACAAATAATGCTAAGTGGTTCCCATAAACCAACAAAGCAATATTACACGATGTACCAACCTTATATAGGTTCCGTTTGTAAAAACTGCACTTGACCTGTTTGTAATTAGATTCCCATCTTGTAGTATGTTAAACTAGACATCACAAGCTTCCCAACGAGGTATAATAAGCTTAATTTGGACTTCTACAACTCCAGATATCTTTACTGAAAGTTTACTGCTCAAAACTGTCAACATACGTCAATAGCGAGAACTGCACTGCTTTACAGCGTTGCATACTGCAATAAAACCACTTATCTATTTTCTCTCAATTTTGGATATATTATAGTTGACATCTAGACCTTCAATTTGATATATCATAAATCTTGTTTCGATAAGAAACGAAGGAATTATGAGTTTTTTAAGTTATCAACTCTTGCTGTTAGATTCATTGCAAACTGGGCAGTGAACAAAACAACAAAACTACACTATGCTTTTACACTTATTACTATCCCATATTTTAGGGCATTAGTGTTCACAACCTAAGCTTCAAAATGATATCTCACACATCTCACTTGACCAAGAATTGAGAGAGATATGACTTACCAAAGTCATACACACAACACTTATGTTTTCTTATAAATTTTGACATCATCTCCACTATTTTTCCAGCATCTAGGAATTTCACAATTCAATTTAGCTCTTAACACTTGATTGACACAATATTTATTCCATTTGAATCACGTCAATAGATGACTCCGTGCCATTTACTTTAATATAGCAAACTATATTTACATATATCCATTAATCTTTGCGAAACATCTACATAGGCAACGTAGGCCTTTCAAAATATTGTTCCTACTAGTTATCACATCAAAACATATATGCAGAGATTTCAAAAAACATACATCCATGCAACTAGCAGCTTCAAACATAACTTTAGTCTTCAACAGCTGGTTTTTTACCTTTATCTTTCACTTTGGAAGTACCTGAAATATATCCCCATAATGCGAGATGAGAACGAATCTCAATAAGCTCGGGATTTATGGAGAAGTGTCCACCCACGAGTTCACTTCCTACATTACATGTTAATTTCCAAACACAGACATATGTCATATATTCTCAGATAATAAAATTAAGAATTTTAATTCATTCTTACTTTTCAATCAATACATATAACCTTACAAATTATAATTCCACTACTTTCCTTCACAAACAAAACTTTCAGAACATATTCTTCATAATTTCATTCTATTAATTATATTCAACTACAATTTACCTTTTCACATACACAGACTTTACTTCCGAAATCAGAATCTCGTATCAAAATTATCCATATCAAAATTAATCAGAATACACTCTATCACAATCATTCGAACGCATCAGAACACACAAACATCAAAATCCTAATAACACGTCAGAATATTATATATCTCTATTTTATGGATTAATCAGAATGAATTATAATAGCATGTCACGTACCGATATTGTTAACATTGATTATGATATTAAGAGCAGTTACAATCACAACAGTTCATTTAATAATGCGAGTAAATTTTTTCCTTTTCATTAAGTAAGCATTTAAAAACAATAAAAGACGTAATGAAAAAAGTTGTGATCATAACTGAAATCTAAATGCAGAATAATTAAAATAATAGCCTAACTATCATACAATGCTTATCTTAAGTCACTAAGGGGTTCCCATAAACCCACTTAGCATAATTCTCACTATTACGGTTTTTACATAACTAAACATGATTCAGTCTTTCGAGCATTGTCCGAAATTCGCATGCTACGAACCTCTCATCTTTTAGTATGTTATTCTAGACTTAGTTACCTTTCCAACAAGGTATCATACGCCTCATAAAGTTCTCGTTTGCTCCATTTTTCACCGTTTGAAGTTGGACAAGCAAAGCTACCAGCCAACCACAAATAGGACACCAAATATACCTCACCATTTCTGCAATTCTGAACAAACCACTCCACCAATTGCTCTTAAATTTTTATACAGTAAACTAGACATCTTAAGCTTCAATTTTAAAACAATAATAAAGCATAAGGAATAAGAGTTGTGACTATAACTGAAAACTAATTGCAGAAAAATAATATTACTTGTCTAAATATCATATAATACTTCTCTCAAGTAACCAAGGGGTTCCCATAAATCCACTTAGCCAAAATCCCACTTTCATGATTTTTACCTATCCGAACATGGTTTGGTATTTTGGATACTGCAGAAAATTCGCTTGTCGCACACCTCTCATCTTTTATTATGTTATTTTATACTTAATTATCTTCCTAACAAGCTATCATATGCTCCAAAAAGTTCTCGTTTGCTCCGGTTATCACCGTTTGAAGTTGGACAAGCAAATCTGCCAGCAACCTCAAACAGGGATCTAAACAACCCTCACACTTTCCACGATTCCGGACAAACCACTCCACCAATTACTATCAATTTTTATACAATAAACTAGACACCTCAAGCTTCAATTTTATATATCATGCACCTAATTTGACCAAGAATTGAGGCGGGAATAATTTTCCCAAAAACCGGTCCAGACAGCCCTAAGTGCGGGGGATTTCTGGGTAGTCTATGTTCCATGGCTTCTACAGGGCAACATGCTACTTTTATGGCTCTAAAATTTTGACACAAGGTAGTTGACACCTCAATCTTCAAAATGATGTATGGCACGTCCCTATTGGACATCTGTGGAGGGAGATATGCTCTCCCAAAGTTCACCCCAAATCTACCATTTTATAGATATTTCGCCAGCACCTCCTTTGTTTTTCCAACATATCCCACTTTTGTAAAATCGCGTTATCTATCATCAAGGGTACCTAATAGACACGGGTGGCACTCAAGGATCATCAATTCCTTTGTGCTCTTACAACCCATCACAATTTATATCCATTTACTCAATATACATAATCCATGCTTACTTTACATTTCATTGCTCAATTTATAAAACTTAAAACATTACAATCACTTTGATTCATTTGCATGCATTGTTTAGTCATAAAACATAAATCATCTCCTAGAATAAGCCTATTTTCCTTTCATCATATAGCATGCTTCAATATTACACAAAGTCTTAATATTACAAATTACAACTATCTAATGAAACAAATACAATTTACATCTTCAATTACAACATAATAGTTCCTCAAATGAAACATGATAAATCATAACTAAACTTAGACAAAGTATGATATGAACAAAGATGGAAATATGAATAATCCTAGACCGACGTACAATGTTCATGTCCTAAGTCTAGTCTAGGCCAAGTGGCCTCAAAATGCAAAATAGCTCTATGTCCAAGCTCATCCTACGGGCCTCTTACCCGAAGCTCCTATGCCACTGCCACTGCCTGAAATAAAGTCCCCAAAATAGGGTGAGATATATGAATATATCTTAGTAACCCAGAGGTTCTGGAGATTACTCTGCCCAATGGCTCACTCCGATACATATCAATAATATACCACAACATCCAAAAAGGGATAAAGCAAGGGATTTAGTGAAGTAGGAAAGCATAGGGAGTAAAAATACGATGAAGCTGGAATGGTCGATGCCAAAGCCACGCAACATCCGGCCTATTGGCCTCGGCATATAGCCTACGGGTTCTCATCCAAGGAAGTGTTCCCAGAACATCAACCAAGGCACCCTCCATCCATATACACCCGAGACTTTCCTAGTGTGCTCTTCAACGGATAACACACCATAACTCCAAGTCAATTGGAACTCCCTCATGGAGAACTATCCAGTGGAAGTCCGTAACACACCATAACAGTCTACTGGCCAGAGACACGGTACATCCTATGTACCACTATACATACAAAATGCATGAGCATGTTATAATATACTACTAACATACACCTTCAACCACTACCATCAAGGGGCATGGTGGAGCACACACGGGACTAAACCTCAGTACCAAGGGATTACCTGATAAAATCTCCCTCACTTAATAGCTCCAATTTAATACGTCCCCGAGCTTGGTATCACAAGAAATGCCTACAAATAGGCTATTTCCATTAAAATTATAACCAACCAAGACATATACATACTTATCAAAGAATTCATGCATATATTCATAACAACTAACCACAATCCCTTTGGTCAAGGACCAAAGGCAACCCACCAAGCTCAAAGCTCCTAATTTACGTCCGTGGGAGGCAACCTACAATGATCACACAAGGTTCATCAATACAAGGTGATACACAGTGCTCAGCCTGACCACAAGGATCATCTATAGTCCTATCAGTCTGACCATCAGTCTGCAAGTGATATGCAGTGCTCAGCCTGAGCTGAGTGCCAAAAGCCTTCAGCAATGCTCCCCAAAAACGTGAAGTAAACTTCGGGTCCCGATCACTTACTATACTAACCAGAATCCTGTGGAGCCTTACAATCTCATTCGCATATAGTTTTGCTAATCTCGCCGTAGAGAAATCCACTCGCACTGGCAAAAAATGTGCAAACTTTGTAAGTTGTCCACTATAACCCAAATTGAATCGTAACCAGCCCGAGTTCGAGGAAAACCAATAACAAAATCCATAGAGATGCTCTCCCTTTTCCACTATGGTATATCCAGTGGCTGAAGTAATCCGGCAGGTTTCTGATGCTCTATCTTCATTTTCTGACAAACTAAGCACTTTGGTACGTACTCAACAACATCCTTTTTCATCCCAGGCCACCAAAACTCAACTTTCAAATCTTAATAAATTTTTGTTGCACCTGGGTGAATAGTATACTGACCCTTATAGGCCTTCACCATCACCTCATCTGCTAGCTCATTGGGCACAACAATCCTACCCTGATATAGTAATAACCCTTGTTCATTCACAGATATGCCACTCTGGCCTTTCAAATATTTGATACTGTCATTTCGTATCTGAGTTTCTTTAATTTTCTTATGCAACTCATTCTCAATCCATGTCAACTCAACATCACACACTCTACCTGCAAAGAAACCCATTATTTTTAAATCTCTGAACTGCTCAATCACTTCATTGTCCCATATCATTATATGAGACAAATTGACAGACTTCCTACTCAAGGCATCTGCCACCACATTAGCTTTACCTGGATGGTATTTCAGCTTAAAGTCATAATCTTTGAAGAACTCAACTCGTCTCCGTTGTCTCATGTTCAGCTCTTTCTGATCAAACAAATATTTCAAGCTCTTATGATCACTGAACCCAGCAAACTTCATCCCATACAAAAAATGCCTCCAGATTTTCAAGGCATATACAACAGCGGCAAGCTCTAGGTCGTCCGTTGGATAATTTTCTTCATGAGGCTTCAACTTCCTAAAAGCATAAGCAACCACTCTCCTTTCTTGCATCAACACACTCCCTAAACCTTTCTTGGAAGCATCACAGTATAATTCAAACTCACATTCCAAATCGGGAAGAGTCAACACAGGAGCAGTAGTCAATTTCTCTTTAAGAGTTAGAAAATAGTCCTCACATTTCTGGGTCCACACAAAAGGAGTATCCTTTCGTGTCAATAGGGTCAACGGCAGTACCATAGCAGAAAACCCTTGTATAAACCTGCGATAATAAATAGCAAGACCCAGAAAGCTCCTGATATCAGTCATAGTTTTAGGTCGTTGATGCTTACCGGCAAATGTACCGATCGCACAAGTAATATAGTAAGTAAGTAGAGTATCGTTTCCATAGGGATTGTAAACCAAGTACTACAATAATAACCCGTCCCCTTAAGTTGGAAAATCCATTTGTTTTTGGAAATTATGAATTGATAGTAAAATAAAGACAGAAAATTAAAATGTAATTCTTAATTTAATAAGAGACGGTAAAGTTTGGATTTTTTTGAAGAATAATGAGTAAACATTGCAACTAAGGTACACACACCATATGATCCCCACTTTAAACTCCAGATTGATTAAAAATGCTCATATAAAAACATAATTGGATAATTTATTATCTTATAATTAATTAGTTGAACCCCAATCCCTTAGCAGTTCAACCCTTTAATTCCACTAGAATCCTAATCCCTTAACAATTCTATATAAAATTAAGCATTAATCCTGATAAATTAAACATCCACAATTCATAAACGTTTATCCCTAGAATAAACATGAGCTGTCATTTTATCCTCTTTCAGAATTAAAACCCCAATATTCCTATTCCGAGCTCTAATTCCCAAATTATTATCTCCTATTAGGTTGATCAAGTTTAACAGAAATAATAAACAATACGCACAGGGTAAAAATAAAATATATTAAAATAGCGAGCACAAATTAATCAATCCATCGTGAAAAGTGTTCACATAAGGTTTGTGACCCTAACTACAATAAAGGAAATTAGCTAGCCATAGGCATAGCTGACATACCAGGATTACAATTTAACATAAAATTGAATAAGAATTCGGAAAGAACAAGAACTTCTCAGCCACCGTGCTCCTATTCACGTAAGTCCTTTTCTCATCTAAAACCACGTTTCCCCCCTATTTTCTTTTTTATTCGCTACGTCACTTAAATTCTTCAAAACATGACTTTCATGAAATTCGTGCGAGTCGCGCGGGGTTGGATCAGCAACCACGCCAACTCTCTGGAATATGTATGGTAAATGCAACTCCGCGCGGGTCGCTCCATCATCCGCGCGAGTCGCGTGGATTCTTTTTTTTTCTTTCAATTTTCAATTTTCTTTATATTTTAACCTGTAAAACTATAATAAAAATGTGAGAAATAAAATGAAATAGAAAAATAAATAATAACAACAATTAATATACAGAAAATGCTCTCATATGACTAAATTCTTATTATTTTTGACTTCGAAAATATCACATGCCAGAGGCACATCAAGTCATTCCCAGTTTTAAACGTTGCTGTCCCCAACAACAAACAAGACTCAAATCAGGAAATAAACAATTAATGCAGCATAACAATACACAGGCACTCTCAGACACGATATACTAAGCATGATTGATCTAACATCACAAATTTCTAACAATGCCATCAGCTTCTCAAAGATACAAGTCTACATTGATTACCCCTCATAAAGATAAATAATATTCACTCACCACTCAGTGTTTAGGGTATCATGAGCACTCAATCCAACACAGCTATAATACTACCATAAGCTTGACCATATTCTCAAATTTCTCAAAAATGAAGAATCAGATACATGCATCAATTGATCAAAAGGAATTCACAAGTTGTATCTTGGCCGGGTTAAAGGGTAGGAATATATGGATAGTAGCTCAAAACGACAATGAGATTGAAAAATTGATACTCTTACAATTTAGCACATTCAACTCAACGGTCTTGCTCCAGTTACATTCCCACAAAATTTCGGGAATTAATTCCTTTCAACCACCTTTTATGCATATTTTCGATTTTTTTTGGTAAAAATAAAATATACACCCCCTAATCATTTAACCTTTGTGGAGCTTACCTCAATTTCTTTATTTATTTTTTCAAAACATCAGTAATTCAATCTTAATCAGGGTAAGTCACATGGATATAAGCTAAGCCATTAATCAGGCCAACAAGTAATATATCAATAACATATGCTCAGGCTCAAGGGGCTAGCAATGGAAAAATTTCATACAGGTGGGCTATTTGGCCATAGGCTAACAAGAACAAAATGCCTTAATCATCTCAACCAATGCATGCATCACAGAGAAACAAATCAAATTCTAGAGTGTTACAACTGTGAGGCCTATCAACAAGAAAAATTAGTGTTTAAGCTCAAACCTCACAAGATGTGGTATCAATTTAGACTCATGAAAATTAAGCTCAAACATTATGAGAATTTCACAACATCAAATCAGACAAACGAGCAATCATGTAATCTAATCATACCTATTCAACATCATGCCAGAATGTCATACAAACATGCTTCCTAAGATTCAATCAAGCAAGTTAACTAGGTAAGCACATTTAAACCTGATAATTGCTTCAGAAATATATTTTCCAAAAATTTTCAAAATTTTCTAATTTTTTTTATAAGAGCAACACAAACAACCAACTAACTAAAAATAAAATATAAAGAGTTTAGAATATTTCCCCTAATAAGAAATGCAGCTCCAGAGTGCTTCCCAATGCTTCCCATTCCCAGATTTAAAGAATTATTGTCCCCAGCAATATTTAAACCCAAGTATTATCAAAATCTCCGTGAAGCCATGTGCAAAATGGAAGGTTGAAGAGAGTAGGGAAATTAGAAGAAAAGGGAGGGAGAGGGGAAATGTGATGTTACAGCCCGCTGTACACCGGTATTGTTAACATTAATTATGATATTAAGCACAGTTACAATCACAACAATTCATTTATAAAAATGCGAGTAAACTTTTTCCTTTTTATTACGCGAGCATTTCAAACAATAATAAATCGTAATAAATAAAAGCTATGACCGTAACTGTAAAATCTTCGTGAAATAATATTATAAACTACTTAGATATCATAAAATACTTCTCTCAAGTCACTAAGGCGTTCCCATAAACCCACTTAGCTAAAATCTCACTTTTACGTTTTCTACCTATCCGATCATGGTCCGGTATCTTAATTACTGTGGAGAATCCGCATTCTAGGAACCTCCCATCTTTTGATATGTTATTCTACACTTAAATACATTTTTAAAAGCTATCACACGAGTCATAAAGTTCTCATTTGCTCCGGATATCGCTGTTTGAAGTCGGACAAGCTAATCTGCCAGCCAATCTCAAATAGGCTCCAAACAGCCCTCACTCTATCACTGATTCTGGAAACTCTGCTCAACCAATTACTCTTAAATTTTTATAAAATAAACTAGACACCTCAAGCTTCAATTTGACATATCATAAATCTAATTTGATCTAGAAATGAAGCAGGAATAAAACTCCCAAAAACTACTAGAAACAGCCTGCGTGCAAACTAGAAAATTCTCAAATTTTAACATAAGGTAGAGGACATCACAAGCTTTAAAATGGCGTATGGAACGTCCATATTGGACATCTGTGGAGGGAGATATGCTTTCCCAAAGTTCACCTGAATTCTGCCAATATCGAGAAATTTCGCCAGAGTTTCCTTTGTTTTTCCAATAAATCCCATCTTTGAAAATGTGTTATCTAACCTCAATCTTGTACCTAATAATCATGGGTGGCACACAAGGACCAACAATGCCTTGGTTCTCTTACAACCCTTCATGATTTATATCAATTAGCTTACTTTTCCATTCAATTCTCTCATTACAAAATCTTAAATCATTTCAATCACAATATCCAATTGCATGCATTCTTGAAACATAAAACATAAATCAATCCTAGAATAAGCCTATTGCCCTTTCATCATATAACATGCTTCAATATTACATCAAGTCTCTATAACACAAATTACAATGCTTCTTTAAAAATATTACAACAACCTTAATGAAACAACATCAATATACAACATAATTCCTCCAAAATAAAATGTGATAAACATAAGCTAAACTTAGACAAAACATGGCATGAACATCAATGATACAATGAATAATTCTAACTCAATACGATGTTCATATCCTAAGTCTAGCCTAGGCCATGTGACCCTAAAATACCAAAATCCACCATCAGTCCATGAGCTCATCCTACGAGCCTCTTGCCTACCGCTCCGACTCCACTATCACTACCTGAAATAAAGTCCCCAAAGCGGGGTGAGATATACGAATATATCTCAGAAACCCAGAGGTTCTGGAGAATACTTCGCCCAATGGCTCACTTCGATGCGTATCAATAACATAATATAACATTTAAAAATGAGATAAAGCAAGGGATTTAGTGAAGTAGGGAAGCATAGGGAAACAAAATACGATGAAGCTGGAATGATCAATGCCAAAGCCACGCAACGTCCTGCCTATTAGCCTCGGCATATAGCCTACGGGTTCCAAACCAAGGAGTGTTCCAAGAACATCAACCAAGGCACCCTCCATCCATATAGACCACGACCCCAGGTCAACTGGAACTCCCTCATAGAGACCTATCTAGTGGAAGTCCGTAATGCCCGAAGACAACTGTCTACTGGCCAGAGACACGATACATCCTGTGTACCACTATTCATACAATATACATGAACATGTTATACTACATTATTCACATACATTTACTACCATCACCTCCAACGGGCATAGTGGAGCACACACGGGGATCAAACCCCAGTACCAAGGGATTACCTTAATAATCTCCTTCTCACGGCTCCAATGCAATACTTCCCGAGCTAGGTACAAACAGAAATGCCTACACACAGGACATCCCCAATTCAATTTCCATTCACAAAAGACATGCAGTTATAAAACATACATACATGGTTCAAGAGTACTTACCAATATCCCTTTGGTCCGGGACCAAAGGCAACCTACCGGTCATCAGTTCCAAAATATTTTCCTAAATTTTCTTTTTATTTTTCTTTAGCATCATAATGTTACCATAACACCATTTTAGCTACACCATCACAATACCCTTTTTCCATGTATTCCACTCTAGGTCCAATTGTAATTTTCACACAAACCAAGTATTTTTCCTTTTATTTTTCATGCATCCGTTCACCTCACAACACCTCTAAATACCATTTAACACTACAATACATCAACCACATAACTCTACAACATCAAATCCCTAATTTCCTCACTATGGCCGAAATGTACATGGCTTTCTACCAATGGTTATCCAATCAATTCAACATTCCCAACCATCATACAATATCATTATCAACCCATATAAACACTCAACAAATCAATTACACAATCCTACCATCAATCAATTTCACAAAGTCATGGCATTTCAACTCAAATTTTCACTAAGTTATCATCCAATTTCCCAATAATTTTTATGCATTTATCACTCCAAAACATCATTCTAAACCACAATTGTCTAATACACAATTTCAATTTGAGCTCTCTAACTCCATAAATGAAGCATGCAAGCCCAGGGGTTTATGAAATCAATCCATCAAATTAACCAATGAAAGATGTTGAATCTTACCCACAATCAAGTCACAAGACTCCTCCAAGTGATCCCCAAGCAATGACTTGAGCAAACAACTCCAAAAATCCCATAATTTCCTTCAAATTTGTGGCTGGTTTTGCCCCATTTCTCTCAAATGCGAGGGTTTCAAGGAAAAATAATCGGTGGGATGTGTTCGGACGATGATTTCCAACAACATTGCTCACAAACTTTTCTTGATTCGGGGTTGTATTGAAGAAGTTATGAGGAAGAGAAGATTTGAAACAAAAATGGCCAAGGGAGGGGAGGTTCCACGGTCTTAGGAGAAAGAGAGAGAGGGAGTGAGGGTGATGATGAATAGTGATGTGCCAAGTGGACTTAGGTCACTTAAGTGGGGTGGGCCCCACCGCCACCTCACGCGATTTCAAACTAATTCAAATCTCTCGCCAAATCCACTAAACTTCCATAATTTCATAACCTATTTAGAAAAATATTAACCATTGTCCTTTAATTACCCTTGATCAGATAAATACAGAGTTTTCCGGTCGTTTAGAGAAATTGCAGTTTTAAGCTGTTATGCGCGCCGTGGGCACGCTTCCCCAAACTTACTAATTTCCATCAGTTTTTACCAGAAATCATATTTCGTAGTCCTATGTACCTTTCATAACTTATATCCAAATCTAGAGCTCAAAATTCATTCGGCACGCTTTTCGGTGCAACTGCACCGCGATATTTTTACTCTGTAAAAACACTATTCACCAAATTTTCAGAAACTTGCCTAATAATCCAGGAATTTATCAATTGATCCAACATAACATCGTACAGCCAATCAATAGATCATTAATTTAAGCATGACTGAATCAATGCAAAGAACTTTTAACAATGCCTTTTATGAAAAGATCAGAATCTAGCTTGAACACCCCTCACCAAGATAATCATATAACGCTCAACACTCAAGTGTTTGGGGAAGTGACAATCACTCAATCCATCACAGCAATAACATTACCATAAGCTTGATCATATTCTCAAGTTCCTAAAGATGAGGAACATTAACACATGCACAATTGATCAAAAGGTCTTCATAAGTTGTAACCTGGCTGGGCTAAAGGTATGAATTTATGGATAGTAGCTCAAGTAACCATGAGATTGAAATATTGATATCATTTCATTTTAACATCTTCAACTCATTTTTTTTGCTCCACTAACATTCCCACAGAATTTCGGGAATTTTAATTCCTTTCAGCCATATTTCTTTGTATTTTCCTTTTTCTTCTTCCATCTTAAGGGCATAATTCCCTTGCCTTTCTTTTCATTGATCTCTGTGGAGCTTACCTCAATTTCTTTGTTTTCATTTCAAAGCATCAGTGATTCAATCTCAATTAAGGTAAGATAATAGGAGTATGGCTAAGCAATCAACAAGAATTATGTGAACAAAAGGCTCAGGCTCAAAGGGGTTAGCAATGGAGATATTCATCTGGGTGGATTATTTGGCCATGGCTAACAGAATAAAATTTTCCTTAATCATTTCAATCAGTGCATGCATCTCAGAGAAACAGAGCAAGTTCTAAAATGCTATCATAGTGAAGTCTCTCAGAATAAAATAAGTGTTTAAGCACAAAATTTCACCAGCTATGATGTCAGACTAGACTTCCAAAAGAATCATTAGGCATTATTAATCATTCAAGCATAAAATTCAGACACACAAACTGAAATTTGCCTATACGATATCATGCCAGAAGTTTATACACTGTATTCCAAGAATTCAATCAAGCACATTTACCAGATAAGCACATTTAAACCTGATAATTGCTTGATTTTGAATTTTTTTTTAGATAAGATGAAGTGACATCAATAACACAAATTTGAGGGTTAAAAATGTCTCCCCTTTTTCAGAACAATTTTCTGTTTAGACGTCTTTTCCATGGTGTAGTTCCGCAGTAGTTACCAACTCTCGCATTCAGCATGCTATGCGACAATTCCCAGATTTAGAATGTTGCTGTCCTCAGCAACAAACTATTCTAGATAATAGCTAATTCTGCCAGATGGAACACACATATACTTGTTAATTTGCAAAACAGAATAATCATGAGAAACTAAACAAGAGTCAAATTGTAGCAATATCATCAACACTGTTTTCAAAATGTCAAAACAATTGGCTCCAAGAAACTAGCAATGTGCAGTGGGTGATAGTGAAAATAAATTTTAAATATCATCCATGACATCATCAGCTTCAAGGTCCGCAAGCACATCATCATCAGCAGTGGAAGGCATAGATGGACCAGCTTGTGAAGTGGGCAAAAATTGGGCCATCAACCCGGCTGTGTCAATTCCTCTGTCCAGGCAAAGTTGCTCCAACATACTCATCATATAATTGCTTTGAACCATCAATTGCTACTGACGATGGTCAAGAGTTTGAAGCAACAGAGAATCAGCAGACGGAGGTGCAGAGGAGACTGGGGGAGGTGGTGGAACAGCACCGCCAGATGCTTTCCAGATAGCTTGCCTTCTGGATTCCTTCTGCATATCATTGTAGTGGTTCTGGGTCAAATCCTTTTTTATTTTCACATCTCTTGGCTCATCCTCAGGTATTTCCACTCCTGCTTGGATACAGAGTTGCTCAATGAGTGAGCAATGAGCCAAACTAAAGTCTGATCTTCCTTGAGTAATGATATGGACTATCATATCAGACAGAATAGCCCCAATGTGAAGATTATGATCTCCCAGTAGAGTATATAGCAAAACTGCTCTTTCCACATTGACATCACTCAAATTAGTGGATGCTATGATTGTGGAATTAATGAAGGAATGCCAGAAAATTACCTCCTCATTGAGGTCCAGCCGATCTAGTTTCTCTGGTACATCCGGCTGACCATGTTTGGATTTCTAGGCAGAGTGAGGTTGAGTGATACCCTCACGGATTGTTGCAGCTAAAGCAGGCATCTCCTCCCTATACACTCCTTCAACACGCTGCATCCTGTTGAATGTGTCCGTAAAATAGCAGGACTGTGTAGCTTCCCAAGAGGTGTGCAGGAACCTCTCTATCTAGAATGGTGTGAAGGAGACCTCTCTCCCCCTTACCCAGCTCTTCCTTGTTCTGTCCACAGTGTCCTTATCAGCATTTGCACAAAATTCTCGCAAAATTGTACTGCAGCTTGCTCTCGGGAACTGAACCAGTTTATTCCAGCCTCTCCTCTGGATTGTCATGCTTACCGGAAAATCGTCTGCCAGAAAACTACTGATTCTTCTTTCTTGAATTATTTTCTTCTTCAAGAACCAGTTGTTATACCGGTCCTGTGCTTCTGGAGTTAGGAACTGGTTGCCATCAAAATCGACCAGAACAGGGGCTCTAGGCCTTTTCGTGCCAGATGCACTACTCCCCCCAATATTTTTACTTCCTGCGCCAGCAGTCTTTTTGGTGATATTCTTTCCCTGCACTCATAAAAGTCCAACACAATAGAACACAGTACAGGTTCAATTATCAAGCACGGAAACAACCCAATTCCCAGATTTATCAGTTTGTGCAGCCTACATATCATATCCAATGATTTATCATGGTGTCATGTGAAATCAGAATCAAGGCAATGGGTCATGGCAATGGGTATGCAAGCATCATCCCCAATTTTGTGAAACATGTAATCTCATAGATACCCATGCTATGTCCCTCATGAATCATGCACTAGTGAATTTAAAACAATCAATTTATCAAACACCTAGCATGCATGAGCAAAATCCAAACAATCCACATGCTTAGATATCATCATCAATCAACCTACCATTGTAGAATGGCTACCTCAATCACACATTGCAAATAGAAAAATAAATTCTTTAACCCTTACCTTGTCTCCAGCCATTGTTGATTAAGAGAAATGTACAACCTTGAGTTTTGAGAATTCAAATCAGCACCAAATAGTAACACACACCTTTGAGAGAGATGAACAATGTAGGGAAGGAAGAAATATGATGGTGGTAGGAGTGGTTTGTGGTAGTGAAGTGTGTGTGTGAGAAGAAAAAAAAAGGGAAGAGGGAGAGGGGATGCTGGCGGCGCGGGAGAAGTGAGGGTGAGTGATAAGAAATAGGGTTTGGCCCCTTTTAAAAAAAAACTGTTGCGATTCCCGCGGTCGCACCGTGGACACCGCACTTTTTTTCTGATCCACGCTGCTAGCTTGAGTACCACGCTATCAGCGTGGACTTATCAATCTTTTAACTTTTAACATTTTAAAACTGAAAGCAAACATCTAAACTAAGAAACTTTCCACTGGGTTGCCTCCCAGCAAGCGCTTGTTTAACGTCACGAGCCTGACTGGAACCTTGATTACTCTGGTGAAGTTAAAGGGACAGAAATTGTTTCCCTATTCACAGGTTCTCCATAGTAGAATTTCAGACGATCCTCATTTACCTTAAAGGGTCTCTCAGCATCAAGAGGAGAGATCTCAATGGTACCATATGGAAATACATTTGTCACCACAAAAGGACCAGACCAACGAGATTTAAGTTTACCTGGAAACAACCTCAGTCGAGATTTGTACAATAATACCTGTTGACCAGGTGCAAACTCTTTGTGCTTGATCTTGCTATCATGCCACAACTTAGTTTTCTCTTTGTAAATCTGTGCACTTTCATATGCAGTTCTTCTGAACTCATCAAGCTCATTCAGCTGTAGTATTCTCTTCTTTTGAGCTCCTGATGGTTCAAAATTTAAAAACCTTGTAGCCCACAAGGCTTTGTGTTCTAACTCCACTGGCAAATGACAAGGTTTCCCATACACCAATTGATAAGGTGACATGCCAATTGGAGTTTTGAACGCAGTTCTGTACGCCCAGAGTGCATCATCAAGCTTCTTAGCCCAATCCTTCCTAGAAATTCCCACTGTCTTTTCTAGGATTCTTTTTATCTCCTTGTTGGAGATTTCAACTTGCCCACTAGTCTGGGGATGATATGGTGTGGCTATTCTGTGTCTCACCCCATATTTAACTAGCAAGCTTTCAAAAATTTTATTACAAAAGTGGGTACCCCCATCACTGATAATAGCCCGAGGTACTCCAAACCTTGTAAAAATATTTTTCCTCATAAAAGTGACAACCACTTTAGCATCATTGGTGGGAAGAGCAACAGCTTCCACCCACTTGGAAACATAATCCACAACAACAAGGATATACTGGTTGGAATAAGATGATGGAAATGGCCTCATAAAGTCAATGCTCCATACATCAAACAGCTCTACCTCTAATATATTATTCAGAGGCATCTCATCCTTGCGTGAAATATTACCTGTTCTCTGACACTTATCATATTTTTCCACATAATCCTTTGCATCCTTGAAGAGTGTCGGCCAATAGTAACCGCTTTGCAAGACTTTCTGAGCGATTCGATTACCTCCAAAGTGGCCTCCATAATTGGAAGAATGGCAATGCCACAAGATTTGACTCATCTCAAACTCAGGGTCACATCTGCGAATGATCCCGTCAGCACATTGAAAATAGAGATGTGGATCCTCCCAGAAATATCGCCTTACATCTCGCAAAAATTTCTTTTGATGTTGCCTCGTAAGGTTAGGAGGCAACTCCCTCACAACTTTGTAATTGGCGAAATCTGCGAACCACCGAGGAACAAAGACTGCCATTACCTTTTCATCAGGAAAATAGTCATTGATTTTTTTCTCCGGACTATCTTGTAACTCCTTTGCCTGAATTCGGGAGAGATGATCAGCCACTTTTTTCTCTACTCCAATCTTGTCTCGGATCTCCAAATCAAACTCTTGAAAGAGTAGCATCGACCTCAGCAGTCGTGGTTTAGCATCCTGCTTAGTCATCAAAAACTTAATAGCAGAATGGTCAGTGAAAACAATGATTTTAGATCCTAACAAGTAAGGTCTAAATTTGTCCAGTGCATAAACCACTGCAAACATTTCTTTCTCAGTTGTTGCATAATTAACCTGAGCATCATTCCAAACTTTGCTAGCATAGTAAATGACATGTAACAATTTTTCCTTACGCTGACCAAGGACTGCACCAATGGCATAAGCATTGGCGTCACACATGAGTTCAAACGGAAGGTTCAAATCAGGAGCTGTAAGCACAGGAGCTGTAGTAAGCTTCTCTTTCAACAAATGGAATGCCTTTGAACATGCATCATCAAACACAAACTCTGAGTCTTTCACCAAGAGTTGGCTCAATGGTTTAGCAATCTTGGAGAAATCCTTGATAAACCGCCTGTAAAAAACTGCATGTCCTAGGAAACTCCTAACAACATTTACATTCACGGGAATGGGAAGTTGTTCAATTAACATCAATTTTGCTTTATCAACTTCAATCCCAGCATTAGAGATTTTATGTCCCAGCACTATACCTTCATTTACCATAAAATGACACTTTTCCCAATTCAGAACAAGGTTAGTCTCATTACATCTCTTTAAAACTTTAGACAAATTATTCAAACAAGAATCAAAGCTTGAACCAAAAATAGAGAAGTCATCCATAAATACCTCTAAACATTTCTCTACCATATCAGAAAAGATAGAGAGCATACACCTTTGGAAAGTGGCAGGTGCATTGCAGAGGCCGAACGACATTCTTCTGTATGCGAAGACTCCAAATGGACAAGTGAAAGCTGTCTTTTCTTGGTCTTCAGGAGCTACAGGTATTTGGTTGTAGCCTGAATAACCATCCAAGAAGCAATAATAAGAGTGGCCCACCAATCTCTCCAGCATTTGATCAATAAAAGGTAGTGGAAAATGATCTTTCCGAGTAGCTGTGTTCAACCTTCGGTAATCTACACACATTCTCTAACCTGTGATAGTTCTGGTTGGGATCAACTTTTGCTGTGCATTTGTGACTACTGTCACACCATCATTTTTTGGTACTGTTTGAACTGGGCTTACCCAAGCAGCATCAGAAATTGGGTAAATCATTCCTGCATCAAGAAGCTTTACAACTTCGTTTCTCACCACCTCCTTCATTGTTGGGTTTAATCTTCTTTGTGGTTGTCTCACGGGTTTGATATCATCTTCCATGAGAATCTTATGTGTGCAAAAAGAAGGATTGATGCCCTTCAAATCAGTAATAGACCATCCTATTGCGGTCTTCTGAGCTTTCAAAACTTCAACTAGCTCCTTTTCTTGGTCTGAAGAGAGTTCTTTGTTGATTATTACTGGATAAGTATCACCATCTCCCAGGAAAATATACTTCAAAGTGTCGGGCAAGGGTTTCAGTTCAACCTTAGGGGCACCAACCTCTACATCTTCAGCTTTTTCTTTTAGTACCTCCACAGCAATTCCTTCTTTTTCAAAGGGCACATGATCACGAGCTCTCAACTCATAGTCAATCTCTTGAGGACGCTCCTTCTTGTGTTGAATAGTTTCACGGAAAGAATCAACCTGGAAACAATCATTATTCTCAGCAGGTCTCTTTATAGCTTCAGAAACATTGTAGATGATCTCCTCATCATTCATTCTCAGTTTGATCATCCCTTGTTCAACATCAATTAAAGCACGGGCTGTAGCCAAAAAGGGTCTTCCTAAGATCATGGGCTTCTCACTTCCTTCTCCCATATCTAACACCACAAAGTCCGCAGGAAAGATAAACTTATCAACCTTGACAAGAATATCTTCTATAATCCCATTAGGTTTCCTCACAGATCTATCAGGCAGTTGGAGAGATACCTCGGTAGGCTTTAATTCTTCAATCCCCAAAGATTTATACACTGAGAAAGGCATCAAATTAATACTAGCTCCGAGATCACATAAGGCTTTTCCAATGCTAATATCACCAATAGCAATAGGGATATTAAAACTCCCCGGATCACTAAGCTTATTTGGAATCTTTTGCTGAATAAAAGCACTGCACTCCTCAGTGAGTGTTACAGTTTGGCATTCTTGTAGCTTCTGCTTTCTGGATAAAAGATCCTTCATAAATTTTGCATATCCAGGCATATTTGCTAGAGCTTCAGCAAAAGGAATATTGATGTGTAGCTTCTTGAAAATGTCCAAGAATCTATCATAATGTTTGTTATAGGCTCCTTTCTTGAATCTTTCTGGGTAGGGTGCCTTAGACATCACATATTCATGGCTTAACTCATGCTTTTTCTTCGCCATAACCGGTTGCTCTTCAGCCTGTTCTTTCTCAGCAACAACTTTCTTTTCCTTTTCGTGCACAATTATCTCAATCTCTGGTTCAACTGCTTCCTTATTCTGCTCCTCCTTTCCCTTTGTTTTGTCTTCCATATTTACTGCTGGTTTTGTTGGAATTGTCAACACTTTACCGCTTCTTGTGGTAATATTCATACAGTCATCCTTTGGATTGATAACTGTATTGCTTGGAAAGGTACCTGGAACTCTTTCTGTAAATTGCTTGGCCAGCTGGCCTATCTGATTCTCCAGGTTCTTAATGGAAGCATTTGTATTTTTATTGTTGGCTCTAGTCTCCTCCATGAAAGCATTGGTATGTTGAGCCATCTCATTAGAAGCTTTAGCCATTTGAGCAAAAGCTTTTTCCCACTCAGCCGGCTCTCTTTGTTGATTCTGTGAAGATTGAGCATAATTGTTGGTATTGTTGGATTTGAATTCCATACCAGTTCCTTGAGTCCTCCGCTGAAAATTGTTGTTACCACCAGGGAAATTCTGATTTCGCTGGAAGTTTTGTTGTGGAGGACGCTGATCATACCAGATCCCATTCACCTGCAATTGTTGAGGCGAATCTTCTGACAATGGATTAGGATATTCACTGGATTCATGACTTTCTTGGCACTTATCATAAACCAGAGGAGTTGTTTGAACCTTTGACACTTGAAACTTATCAAATTTCTCACTCAAGCTGTCAAACTTCTTAGATAATGATATAACATCATTGTCTGCTGGCTTTATCACTGCTCTTTTTATGGGAGCTAGTACACTCTCATTCTAATTCCGTGCAAGCTTTTTGATCAAATCAATAGCCTGCTCGGATGTACTCTCCCGGATAGAACCTCCAGCTGCGCTATTTATTATCATCCTTGTTTCAGGAGTGATTCCATTGAAGAATATCGCACTTTTCTATCATCATGTCCTTCATAATGTGAACACTTCCTGATAAGTTCCTGAAATCTGTTCCATGTTGCACAAAGTGATTCTCCTTCCAGCTGGCGAAAAATTTTGATCTCATTTACCAGCTGATTATATTTCTCCATGGAAAAGAAATGAGCAAAGAATTTGCTGGACAAATCTTCCCATGTAAGGATGCTATTTGTGGGCTGCCTTTCAATCCATCGCAGTGCTTTTCCTTTAACAACAAAAGGAAATAACCGGAGCCTGACAGCATTGGTAGATACTCCGTTGTGCTTAGTTGTATCATAGACCATCAGAAATCGGTCTATGAATTCATGAGGATCCTCATCATCAGCACCAGAAAATTGAACCCTCTCCACCAAGGAAATCAATGATGGCTTCAACTCAAAGTTGTTGGCCTCCACATTTGGCCTGACTATGCTTGAGTTGGCTCTGTTGAATACTGGAGTCAGAATTGTATTCAACAGTCTTGGAGGTTGATTGTTTGCGTTTCCTCCTCTACCATGACCAGCATTGTTGTTTTCTGCCATCTCTTGAGTTGGTTGTGAAGGTATGTCCTTAGAATCTTCCCAAATGATCTGTCTAGCAGCCTTCCTTAGTTGCTTTTCGGTCCTTGCAATTTCAGAATCAGTCACAAAGTCCTTAGGCGGAAGTCTGCCTCGCATAAAACTCAGGAAAATTTATTAGTAGCACCTGAACAAAACAAAACAAGATAAAAAGAATAAAAATAAAAATAAGAATCCAATCTCAAGGATCAACGGTTAATTGTAATATTGAATTTTCAATCCCCGACAACGGCGCCAAAAACTTGTTGGCAATTCGGCAAGTGTATCGATCGCACAAGTAATAAAGTAGTAAGTATAGATCGTCTCCACAGGGATTGTAAAACAATTACTACGATAACCAGTCCTCTTAAGTTGGACAAATCGATTGTTGTTGACAAATAATTGTAATTTAAATTAAATGATAAGAAAAGTAAAAGACTTGTTTTTATATTTTTGATAAAAGGAATAAAAAAAGAACGAAAATGAATGTTTTTGTAAAAAGATATGAGAAAACACTGCAGCCAGGGTACATTCACCAAATGATCCCAATTTTTACTCTGGATTAATTCACAATATTCATTGAAATTAATAATTCAGACAAATTATCATCTTAAGAATAATTAGTTAGATCCCAATCCCTTGGTGATCTAACCCTTTAATTCAATTGGAACCCTAATCCCTTAGTAATCTCGCATGAAATTAAGCATTACGCAGATAAATCCAACGACTGCGATTTATACAAGTCTATCCCTAGAACATGCATAAATCCACATCTTTATCTCCTTTCAGAATCAGAACTCCAACATTCCTATTGCAAGCCCTAATCCCCAGAATATCATCCCTTATTAGGTTGATCAGATCTAACAGAAATAATATCAATACGCACAAGATAAAGATGAAGTATATTAAAATCAATACACAGAGTGATTCAATCCTTCGTACCAGATGTTCACAAAGGGATCATGACCCTGACTACAGTAAATAGATCTAGCCAATCAACATCATGATTGCTGATATGAGATTCAACATAAACTTAAATAAAAGAGAAAGAAAAATACAAGAACAGAATGACGAACGCGAAGAACTCCTCTCTTCCTTGCCGGATCTGCCTCCAGGACTTTTTTTTGTATATATTTTTTCCTCAAGGTTGAGTCTCTATTTATAAGAGACTTGACCTAATGCTTCCCAAATTCAAAACTTCAAATTCTCAAATGCCCGCGCCTCCCACGCTGGCAGCGTGGTTCCCGCGCTGTGAGCGTGGGAGCCTATGCCATTTTCTTCTTCCCCGCACTGGTAGTGCGGTCCTCACGCTCTCAGCGCGGGGGCTTCTGTCCAATTTGTGTCTTTCACGCTACAAGCGCCATTCCCACGCTTGTAGCGTGGGCTTTTAGTTTTGCTTTGTCCCTTTTAACTTCAATTTGTGCATTTTTCCTGTGAAATCAACACAAAATCAGTATAACACCTTATATTCAGATATTGGACAAATTTAACAGTTATTTTGCCTTTCTTGCATCAGATTGAGTACATTCTTTCTCTTTTTGTCTTAAAATTCCTCATATGATCATCGCATATCAAGTGCCTTTATGATATGCATGTGGTGTTTCACCTATACGGTAAGCCTAAGTATGTGGTACATACAAGATGGTGAGGCTGTGGGTGATGTGCAAGCGATGTTCCTTGTACTAAATGGATGTAATAGACGTATTCTTGCATTTCTCTGGCCAGTAGAATAGTGATAACACACACGGCATGAATATCTGCTGCACTGCATAGTTTTGGAACTGATATTATTAAACTGCTTTGAAACTTATATTGCACATGTAAGTGAGCGTGGGGTGGAAGATCCTTGAGGACCCCTTGTTTTACTGAGATTTCTGTTTAGAGATCTCACCCCACGTTTGGGGCGCTTATTTCAGGTTCAGGTAACCTAGGGGTTGAGACCGCTAGTGGCAGGAGGCAAGAGTTTAGTTGATACCTGTTTATGCTGATTATGCTGATTTGCTGTTATGCTTGGATGCTGGATCCTGTTTACAGCTTTATGCTTTTAGCTTCATGTTATGGTTTATGCTGTTGAGACTCCGTTGATTATGTTGTCTATTTGGTGAGCATGGGGATTGTCCATGCCACGTTGACTTAACTATGTCTTAGTTTGACTTGGAGTTGTAATAAGGTATCAAGATATTGTCCGGACTACGTGCTGTAGATCTGTGACTTTAGATACTCACTGTTATTTTATATTATGAGGTGTTGCGAACTCAGCAAGTATACCGATCGTTCCAAATAATAAAGTGATAAGAAGAATATCGTTCTCACGAGGATTGAGGCACCAAGTACTAGTCTAACTATTCCCTTTAATTTGGAACAGAAAAGTTGTTTTTGTGTTGTGAAATAGTTTGGAAAATCGAAAATAGAATTTAAAATAATTAAATCTAAAAATAGAATTTAAATAACAGAGAAGTCGAATGCAGGCAAGAACAGATCAAGAATGCGAAAGAAAATTGATGAAGAATTCGTAAGAAAAATGTAGCAGGATACACTTCACCTCCGATCCTCACTTATATTCCTATATTGTATTTTATAAATAATTAACTCTTTTGTTCAGACAATTCATTATTTCCCTAAAAAATAGTTGAACCCTAATGTCTTAGTGATTTCAACCCTTTAATCCAATCAGAATTCTAATGTCTTATTAATCCCTCTTGAATTAAGCATTAAGCAAATGAATTACAAGTCTGCAATTTATGTAAGCCTATGTCTAGATCATACACAAATTGTTATTCTACCCTTGTCCAGATTAAAACCCCAATATGTCTATTGTGAATTCTAATCCTCAAAGCCCTATAATTTAGAATGACCAATTCTAAATAGGATATGGAAAAATTAAACCAGGTAAAATAAAACAAACAAACTAATTAAATTATAAAATATCAATACATAAAATATAAAAGATTCACATCGGTTCCATGATCCCAACTACATAAAGAAATTAGCCAGACATGTTCATGTCTGAGTTAAACAAATTAAAAGAAAAAGAATTCATGAAGAAAAGAAAAGATGAAGGTGAAATCTTGATCTCCAGCACGAGTCTCAAAGAGCTCTCCTAATTCTCCTAGCCAAAGATGATCTCTTTTAGGGTCTCTGTTCCCTTTATATAGCCAGCTCTCAATCGGGTCATAATCCCTGAATTTATTTTCATTAATGGATTGCATTCATGATGCCTGCGTAGTCAGCGCCTACTCTGCGACTCCACAATTCATTAATTGCATTCATGACGCCTGCGTAGTTAGCGCCTACTCTGCGACTCCACAATTCAAGGATTGCATTCATGATGCCTGTGTAGTCAGCGCCTACTCTGCGACTTCACAATTCAAGGATTGCATTCATAACGCCTGCGTAGTCAGCGCCTACTCTGCGACTCCACAATTCAAGGACTGCATTCATGACGCCCATGCAATCAGCGTGGAATGCAAAGATGACTGGTTCTACTAGCGCGAGATTCACGCTGAGCGTGAATGCCTCTGAATGAAAAATTCCTTTGGCGCTACTAGCGCCACACCCACGTTATCAGCGTGTGTCTTCAAATTGGACTTTTCAAATTGGACTTCTTTTATGTTGTTTTCCTACAAAAATATAATAACATCAGTGACAAGATATCTGATTGAGATTTATCAATTTAATAACAATTGTAGCCCTTGTTATCCAAGATTGATCAAGATTCTTTGTCTTTTTGGCTTAAAATCATATATATGTTGGGGGCATATCAAACAATTCCCAGATTTGAACGTTGTTGTCCGCAGCAATGTAATAGATTAAAGTCATAGCAAAGATTAACTCTGTGAAGAAAAATATGGAACATGAATATCTTAAGAGATCAGATTGCTATGCATGTATAACTCCCTGTTAAAAACTTTAAACAATGTTTTTGAGTTGTATCAAGAATTCAGGTCATAACATGAATATTCCTCACTGGATAAATAATATATACTCTCATCACTCTAGTGTTTGAGGGGTTCACACTCATTCCATCAGTGTAGTAGTAATTCCATAAGCTTGAACATGTTCTCAAGTTCCTAAGATTGAGGAACCCATTTGACATGCATAGACTGATCAAAAGGTCTTTGATAGGTTATAACTTGGCCTAGTTTGGGGGTGAGAATCTTTTGGACATAGGCTGATTAATTTGAGACTGAAATACTGAGATTTTTTATAACATTTTCTTCTCAGTCTTTAATTCTGCCACTTGTCTTCATTTTGGGATTCTTTTCCCTCTTTCACTACCTTTTCTTTTCTTTCCTTGTTTGCAGATGTTTTCTTTCTTTTCTCTCTTGAGCTGCAATTCCCCCCCCCATTTTTTTCCTTTTCAGAATTTTTGCAGTATTTTTGCAGACCATTCTTCTGTTTCCTTTTTCAACTTACTTAAATTTTCTTTTGAGAAGTACTTTAACCTTTTTTTTTATTTGATCAGCATTTCAAACTCTTTCAAGGTGTGTCAATGGAAAATTGGTTAAGTACTTTCGTCATGTTTTTGAATAAATTGGTCTAAGGCTCAAAGGGGCTAACAATGGAAAATTCTTTTAGGTAGGCTATTTGGCTCTAAGTTAACAAGAATAAACATGCCTTTATCATGTCAGTAATGCATGCAAGCTAGAGAAATAGTTCAAGTTCTAGAAACTACTACAGTGAGCTTCTCTGAAAAATATTTCTGTATAGGCTCAATCCTCACAGTTATAATTCAAGATAGAATCTAATTTCAAAATTTCACATCAAGCATTATCTAAGAATTTTCACCAAAACAGTTATACAAATGAGCAATCATCATTCTCAGATTATAAAAACAATTTAATGCTCCACAGATATCATGCTTCTTATGATTCAATCTAATTAATTACTCAGTAATCATAGCAAAATCTAGGAATGCTTGTTCAAGAATTCACTATTTTGGGTTTTTTTTTATAAAAAATAAAAAACAAAAAAATTGAAAGGTTAAGAATATCTCCTTTTTTTAACAAAAAAATCTCTGTTACATGTCTCTGTTGTGTGATTCTATAGTTAGCAGGTCTCGCATATAGTATGCGCCTAATTCCTAGATTTAGAACGTTGCTGTTGTAACGCCCCGTGTATACCTGGTTAATTACATGTCATCGTATTAAGCTACGCTTAATTAAAATGTGGAATATCTTTTTCTTTAATTCAATTATGACGTCATTATACTTAGCCAAGTTGATTACTTAATCAATTTCATAAAATGATGCCTGTATGTAAATTGCAAAACAACTAACTAAAATACCTCATTACATAAATAAAGCGAGTATCTAAAGTCACGGTTCTACAACACGTAGTCCGGACCAAAATCCTGATACATTAATACACCTTAAAATAAACAAGACCTAAACAATTCTATGTGGCATGGATAAATCCCATGCTCACCAAATAAGGCTACAAAGCCCAACAGCAGTCTCAACATCAAATAATATAAAGATGGCAGAAAACATAACAGCAGCTAATATCCAGTCAGGATAGCAAACAACAAGAATATAATCAGCTAAGCTCTGGCCTCCTGCCGCCAGAGGCATCAACCCCCAAGTTACCTGAACCTAAAATAAGCGTCCCCAAACATGGGGTGAGATCTCTAAACAAGAAATCTCAGTAAGAGAAGGGGTCCTCAAGGATCTTCCACCCCAAGCTCACAAAAATGTGCAATATAAGTTCAAAAGCAGTAATTTCCAATATCAGTTCCAAAATTATGCAGTGCAACAGATATTCATGCCATGTCTGTTTATCACTATCTACTGGCCATATAAATGCAGGATTACGTCTACTACCCACATGAGTACAAGGAACACCGCTTGCACCTCACCCACAACCTCACCATATTGTATGTACTACATACTTAGGCTTACTCAGCGCCTACTCTTCGACTCCACAATTCAAGGATTGCATTCATGACGCCTGCGTAGTCAGCGCCTACTCTGTGACTCCACAATTCATGGATTGCATTCATGACGCCTACGTAGTCAGCGCCTACTCTGCGACTCCACAATTCAAGGATTGCATTCATGACGCATGCGTAGTCAGCGCCTACTCTGCAACTCCACAATTCATGGATTGCATTCATGACGCCTGCGTAGTTAGCGCCTACTCTGTGACTCCGCAATTCAAGGACTGTATTCATGACGCCCATGCAATCAGTGTGGAATACAAAGATGACTGGCGCTACTAGCGCGAGATTCACGTTGTGGTCGTGAATGCCTCTGAATGAAAAATTCCTTTGGCGCTACTAGCGCCACACCCACGTTATCAGCGTGTGTCTTCAGTTTTTGAGCTTTTCAAATTGGACTTCTTTTATCTTGTTTTCCTACAAAAATATAATAAAATCAATGACAAGATATCTGATTGAGATTTATCAATTTAATAACAATTATAGCCCTTTTATCCAAGATTGATCATGATTCTTTCTCTTTTTGGCTTAAAATCATATATATGCTGGGGGCATATCATGAGATATTTCAGTTAGTTATCCTTTGCAATTGCATACAGGCGATATTTTATGAAAATTGATTAAGTAATCAACTTGGCTAAGATTAATGACGTCATAATTGAAAAGAAAAAGATATTATGCATTTTTAATTGAGTGTGGCTTAATACGATGACATGTTAACAAACCGAGTATACACGGGGTGTTACACTATGCTTCCCACTTGAGGAGGTCTAACTCGGCTAAGGCATCATCCAGCCAACCAGTCACACTTGCGAGATAATTGCTCTTAGGCCACTTTCCTTCACCATAACTGTCCCAATGAACCTTATATATGCATAAACAATGCTCCACATGGGATCATCTTAACCACATTGCATTATAGAGCACACTTAAGCCTTAAAGAACTCTCACCATATACAGGAATACATACACCACTTATAGTGTTTCATCGGACCTTGGCTAGAAGAACTAGATTTCCCATGGCTAGGTATCTATACCTTAGCTACGTAGATATAATAACCTATCCAGTTAGACATTTGTGTTCACCTCTAAACATGTGGCGCTAAATATTAGAACAGTGAATTCCTAGTCCCACCTCAAACTTTCATGGCTAGTAACGACAATTCTCATTAGGCCCCTGACAAGGGGCTTATCCCTCCACGAGTTAAATGAGAAGCTTCACTCCATTCTGATGCCCGGAGTCGTTCCACTGATGTGGATACCATTGGGCACCTATTGTTGCAACTCATCGAGGAATAATGTGCAATCTAAAAAGACTTTTCCTGGGATAGACAAAGATAGATAACTCATTTGGAATAAAGAGAATCTCATCCAATAACACCCAACCACTGAGCTACCATACTCGTCGCAAAGTAACCTCGTACCCTATACCGAGTTATATTCCCTTATCACCTCCTTGTCGACAAGCCGTATCTCAGCGTTATTTTGGTCATGCTTCTCCCTATCATGTCGCCCCATCACATTTCTCATGCGGCCCATAAAGCCCAAAAGGACAACATCGAACTTGGAATCAGGGTCTCCGTTGACAAACTCGGGACCATGATCACTAATATCGAATCAAGGGCCTGAAGTATCACTACAATGGCTAGAATTGATGTCCTAGTCTAGCCCGAGATCATAGGTTCCACTTGTAGAATCCTAAAAAAATAAATAATAATAATAATAATAATAATAATAATAACAACAACGACATACAAATCAATCAAAAAATTATTATGTACAACACTCCAAAATATATAATTCAATCACAAAATCATTGTAAACAACACTCCACAATATATAAATCAATCACAATTATTATAATCAACTTTACACAATGTATAAATCAATCATAAATTATAACAAACAGCACTCCAAAAATATATAAGTCAATTATAAGTTATCATAAGCAATACTCCAAAAATATATAAATCAATCATAAATTATCATAAACAAAGTTCCAAGACATATGAGATAGATAGTTTACCATGAAGTAGATATCCATATCGATGTTCTAGCAATAAGGATGTCCTCAATTTGCATGCTTTGAGAAGAGAACTTGGAACTTTGTTTGAAGAATCAAATGCAAAACCAAATGAAAGATGACGAGTTCGTTTGTCAATAATATGTTGCCTTTTTTCGTTGTCTATGACACACTCATTTCTCGAAACAAAATTTGCCAGGTCATGCACAAGATCATGCACATTACAACCCGGATGCCACCAATAGAGTCTTCCGAAATCATGAAAGAAAGATATATGAGCTAAAGACACGAAGTAATCGTTGCCAGTATCTTCTAAATATATGCTTTCAATAAATGACTAGACAAACCCTTCTACCACCCAAAGTTGAATCAACGTTTTCCTTTCAATGCAATAATCTTTTGGAAACAATGAACAAATTGCAAAACATTTTTTTATGTTGAAAGGTCTATGATCATAACTTAGTTTGATAAGATCACGTACTATATTGCCACCTTGTTAATCAATTTTCAAAATATTTTTATCCTTGGAGTTTAACCACTCTTTTTCTATCTCCGAGGAATACATTAAGTTTCCAAAACTTTCAATGGCTAGAGGAACCCCTGGACATTTCTTCATAATTTCCTTCCCAATCGACACCAATGCTTGATTCTCGAGCTCTTCCCCATTCTCAAAAGTTAATTAAGTGAACAATTTCGAAGATTGTTCTTCATCTAGACCCTTTAAAAAGAAGGGTAAAGACGTGCAAAATATCTTGGCCACCTTTTCACTTCTTGTAGTGATGATTATTTTAAACACGTAGTAGTTCAAAGCTTCACATAATGAAATTACAAGCAAACTCTTCAAGTGATAGTTTACCATTAAGTAAGTATCCATCTCGATGTTGTGGAAATAAAAATGTCCTCCACTTGTATGCCTTGAGAAGGGAACTTGGATCTTTGTATGAAGAATAGAATGCAAAACCAAATGAACGATGATTATTTCGCTTGTCAAATATATGATGTCATTTCTAATTGACTATGACACACTCATTTCTGAAAATAAAATTAGCCAGGTCGAACACAAGATCATGCATTTTACAAACCTGGTTACCACTAATAGTTTCTCTTCGTAAATCTTGAAAGAAAGATCAATAAGCTAAAGACACGAAGTAATCATAATCAACATCCTCTAAATATAAGTTTTCATCCAATGATTGGACAAACCCTTCCGCCACCCAAAGTTGAACCAACGTTATCCTTTTAATGAGCTAATATTTTGGAAACAATGAACAAAATGCAAAATATTTTTTCATATGGAAAGGTATATGATCATAACTTAGGCTGATAAGTAGAGGTGGCAATATGGGTTGATCCCGGCGGGTCAACCCGCCAAAACGGGGCGGGTTGGGTTGAGGTTTTCAACCCACCAACCCACCCCGCCTAGAAGTGGGTCAAAACGGGTTCAACCTGCCGCGGGGCGGGTTGACCCACCGGGTTAAAAAAAAATATTTTTTATTTTATAATTAGGTAGTATTTCATTAGTCCTTAAGTTTTTGTGATATCCAATTTTTTTTTATCTTAGTACTTCCTATAAAAAATAAAGAATAACAATTTTATTTATGACCAATGTTATCTATATATAAGTTCCTAAAGAATGTTTGACAAATATTAGTATACATTTAAGATTGAGACTAAAAAAATATAGAGAAATGTGAAATAAAATAAAATAATATTAGAAAAATTTATAAAATAAAATTTATTTTTGAATTTTAATTAATTTTTTTTAATTGGCGGGTTGGTGGGTTGACCCGCTAACTCGCCAACCCACCATAAAACGGGGTGGGTTCATTTTTTCAACCCATATTTTTTGGTGGGCCAACCCGCCTCGCCCCGTTTTTGGCTGGTTAGTGGCGAGTCAGGGCGGGCCAACCCAAATTGCCACCCCTACTGATAAGATCACGTACTGTACTGCCACATTGTTCATCAGTTTTCAAAGGATCTTCATCCCTAAATGTTTAATCACTCATTTTCTATCTCCGTGAAATACATTAAGCTTCTAACACTTCTAATGGCAAGAAGAACCCCAGAACATTTATTCATAATTTCCTTCCTAATCGACTCCAATGCTTGATTTTCCAGTTTTCCCCATTCTCAAAATCTAATTGAGTGAGCAACTTCCAAGATTGTTTCTCATTAGATCCTTTAAAAAGAAGGGTGAAGACATGCTAGTTATCTTACCATATTCTCACTCCTTGTGGTGATGATTATTTTAAACATGTAGTCGTTCAGAGCTTGACGTAATAAAATTACAAGCAGACTCTTCAAGTGATAGTTTACCATGAAGTAAATATCCATCTCGATGTTCTCAACTTGTATTCCTAGAGAAGGAAACTTGGAACTTTGTATGAAGAATCGAATGTAAAACCAAATAAAAGATGACGAGTTTGTTTATCAACAATATGTTACCTTTTCTCAGTGACTATGGCACACTCATTTCCTGAAACAAAATCTGCCATGTCATGCACAATATCATGCTTTTTACGACCCCGAATTCCACCAATAGAGTCTCTTTGTAAATCACGAAAGAAAGATCTATAAGTTAAAGACACAAAGTAATCATAACCAACATCTAAATATAAGTTTTCATCGGATGACTTGAAAAACCCTTCTACCACCCAAAGTTGAATCAATATTTTCCTTTCAATGAAATAATCTTTTGGAAACAATGAACAAGATGCAAAACATTTTTTCTAGTGGAAAGGTAGATGATCATAACTTAGGCTGATAAGATCATGTACTGTACTGCCACCTTGTTCATCAATTCTCAAAAGATATTTATCCCTGAAGTTTAACCACACCTTTTCTATCTCCATGGAATATATTAAGCTTCCCACACTTCTAATGGCAATAGGAACCCTTTAACATTTCTTCACAATCTCCTTCCCAATCAACACCAATTCTTTATTCTCTTGTTCTTCCCCATTCTTAAAAGCTAATTGAGTGAACAACTTCCAAGATTGTTCTTCATCTAGACCCTTAAAAAATAAGGGTGAAGATATGCCAATTATCTTGGCCACCTCCTCACTCATTGTGGTGATAATTATTTTAAACACGTAGTCTTTTAAAGCTTGACATAATGAAATTAGAAGCAAACTCTGACATTTGAGATTGTCTTGTCATTCTTGTTTCTTGTAATGATTCATATTATTTTAAACTCTATATAAATCTTTTCTATATCTTAGACAATTAGGATACCTTATTGGAGTAGTTTTGTTTGGTATAAGTCGTATATTACTTTCACAATTCAGGTTGGCGAGATGTGGAGATAGCCAACAGGAGATTGTGGAGGCCTAATATTGTTGTGGTTCTAAGATCCATTTTATTTTTTCTCCCTTTTAACAGTTTAGGATTGAGCTTGTAACATCCTCGTCTCGAACTGGTTCAATTAACATACATATAGTACTAAAACATGCATCAGCGGAAGACTTAACTATAATGTTGTGTTAGCTTACGAAAATACAAGCTAACTTTTTCCTTTTCTTAATTTCATTTCACATGATATATAACATTGCATCACTTCATTCTTGTCAATCAGAACTCTCTTTGTAACATTCATCTTTCATCCATGACCATACTCAGTGGCCCTTTACCATCCAAATATGACAACAAGTGTCAATCCAGACGAAGTCTAAAATTCGGACAACGTAACGACTGTTTTTCGGATAAATGGGGATTTAGAAATCCCGCTCTCAAGGTTTCCTAATAAATAATTTATTATCGTATATAAATCCAGCAATCTCAAATATCTATCAAGGATCAAATACCCATCCATGTGCGCATACATAATTGGCTATGTGCCACTATGTCTAACATCATACATAACTCAACATGTGCATATATCTGAATAGTACATCATCATATAACTTGCCTGAATACACAAATGTGCATGCATCAAAAAGGAAAACATGTACAAAACATATACAGGCCACATACATTATAATGGATCAGACATCATGATCCCAAAAATGAATAAAATGCAAAAAAATAAAACAGCCCTCTAAAATAACAGCAGCATAATGCTACCCAAAATCTAGTCCACTACGGCACCTCTATCCACGAGTCGTATCCTTGCCCTGTTAGGGCTCACCGATTGTCTATACACCTGAAATGGTGTCCCCAAACGGAATGAGATAACAAATCTCAATAAACTCCAAGTTTATATAGAAATCTCTATACTCTGGGCCCACTCTTACATGAAAGTCAGATACAGAGTATACAAAGCATCCTATGAACAAATATCATAACAAAATGATACAGAAGCAAGAATGTTGCATTTGATTAGAGAAGCTAAAATGTTAAGTCCAAGATACGCAAATTCATGTTCTGATGTCAAGGCACATTTTCAATTGGGTTCCAAAGTTATTTTGGGTCAAATTATGATTAGTTGGCTGCCTATGAAGGAAGATCAAGAGTTTTAGCATTTAAAGTGCAATAAAGAGAATTTTAGTTGTTTTTTCTTATTTCCTAAGCAACACAATCTTTAGGAGCATGACTCTTGGGAGTTGGGTTTAGTTATTGTTATTTTTTTTTCCTAAGCAACACAATTCTTGGGAGCATGACTCTTGGGAGTTGGGATTAGTTATTGTTATTTTTATTTTCTAAGCAACACAACTCTTGGGAGTTGTTTGTCTCTTTGTATTCTCATGTTTTAGTTATTCTATAAATATGGGATATTTTGTAATGCAGAGCACAGATTTGATAAATGAAAAAGTGTGTTGCAAGTTCTCAAACTTGTCTTGAATCTTGTTATCTTTATCTAACCGTGGGTTACTGGTGAGGCGAGTGGGTTCTTTATCAGTTGAGAGGGTGGCTTAGCCTTTAATCTCAATTGTGGTGGACTCTTATCTATCCCATTTTTTTTACAAAGTGTATTTTCCTTTCTTCTCATACCCATCACGTATCAACTTGGTATCAGGAGCACCGGTTCACATGGAAGACGAAGGTCCAAGGTACAGAACCCGTGAGAAAAAATCAGAATATGAGGCGTGACCAACAACTTGCAAATCTTGAAAATCAGATTGAAGAAATGCGCTAAGCTCTTGCTGAGCTTGTCCAACGGAATCATCGTGGACGTAGGCGACATTCCAGAAGCACTCATAGCCCCTCCATTCATGATTCTTCTGCTAGTGACTCAAGTGTTTCTTCAAATGAGTCAACACCTCATGATAGAAGAAAGAGAAAATTCCAAGATGACTTTAGAGATGTGAAGGTTGAACCGCCAGAATTTGATGGCAGCTTGAATCCCGATATTTATTTGGAATGGGTTCGTTCTATTGAGCGAATTTTTGAAGGTAAAGACTTTGATGATGAGAAGTGCTTCAAAATTGCAAGCATTAAACTCAAAAAGTATGCATCAATATGGTTTGAGAACTTGAAGATGGAGAGGAACCAAGAAGACAAGAGAAAGCTCAAATCTTGGGCTAAACTGAAGAGGCTAATGGATAAAAGATTTCTTCCTGCCAGTTACAAACAAGACTTGTATCTCAAAATTGCTTCTCTCAAACAAGAAGATCTGAGTGTTGAAGAGTATATTAGGGAGTATGAGCAACTCCTTATGACTAGTGGCCTTAAAGAAGTTCAGGAACAAAAAATTGCTCGTTTTATTGGCGGATTAAAACTGATATTGCCGAGAAGGTGGAACTACAACCTTTTTGGACTTTTGAAGATGTGTGCAAGTTAGCCATTAAAGTGGAGAAACATTCAAAATCAAAGAAGGCAACCAGCAAGCCATCAAGTTTCTTTAAGAATTACTCTTCTAAAGGTGACTCTTCCTCATCAAAAATTATTAAAGAGAAGGAGAAGGTCAAGGAAGCTCCGAAGGAATTTAAAAAGAAGTTGGATGGAAAGAAATGTTTTAAATGCCAAGGCTATGGCCATTTTCAAGCTGATTGTCCTAATAGGCGGGTCCTGACACTTAAAGAAATTGAAGAAATTGAGCATGAATATGAACAAGGTCCAGTTTGGGATGCTGAACATGATGAAATCCCGGGTGAAGAAGTTATCTTAGAAGCAGACCGAGGGGAGTATCTGCTTATGTTACGAAGAGTCCTCCATGTTAAAGAAGCACCTAAAGAGAAAAGCCAAAGAGAACAAATCTTCTACACAAGGTGCACCATCAAAGGAAGGGTATGCAATCTCATTGTGGATAGTGGTAGTTGTGTTAATGTTGCTTCTACGTTACTCATTCAGAAGCTTCAATTACCTACTACTCCTCACCCACATCCTTACAAACTACAATAGCTAAGCAAGAATAGCGATGTTAAGGTAACTCAACAAGCCCTTATTCCTCTTTCAATTGGGAATATTTATCATGACCGAATCTTGTGTGATGTGATCCCTATGGATGCATGTCATATTCTGTTGGGACGTCCTTGGCAATTTGATAAATATGTTGTTCATGATGGTCATAAAAATACTTATTCTCTTGTTGACAATCAAAAGAAAATCACACTTGCACCTTTACCACCAAATGAAATTCACGTGAGTTTATATGGGGAGGGAAACACAAGTGAGAAAAATTCCTATGTGAATGAAACAGAGGTTGATCGTTCATTACTTCAAAACAAGCCTATTTTTGCCCTGCTTGTTGTTGAAACATCCATAAGTACAATTGAGGCCCCTTTACATCCTTTGGTGCGATCTTTGATTGAGAAATTTCAAGATGTGTTTCCGAATGATTTGCCCCCTGGTTTGCCACCAATTAGGGGAATTGTTGCGTAATCGGCAAGTGTACCGATCGTTCCAAGTAATAAAAGTGATAAGTAAGATCGTCTCCACAGGGATTGTAAAACAACTACTACGATAACCAGTCCTCTTAAGTTAGATGAATCGATTTGTGGTTTCACAATATTATAACTAGTTAAAAAGTAAAGACTTGTTTTTAGGTTTTTATGAGAAAGACTTAAAATAAGAAAAGAAATGTTTTTGTAAAAGAAGTGAGAAAGAGTACTGTAGCCAGGGTACATTCACCAATTGCTCCCAATTTTACTTTGGATTGATTCACAATACTTATCGAAATTAACAACTCAGACAAATTATCATCTTTGGAAATAATTAGTTAGATCCCAATCCCTTGGTGATCTAACCCTTTACTTCAATTGGAACCCTAATCCCTTAGTAATCCCGCATGAAAATAAGCATTATGTAGATAAATCCCACAACTGTAATTCATACAAGTCTATTCCTACAACATGCATGAAGCGTCATCTTTATCTCCTTTCAGAATCAGTATTCCAATATTCCTATTGCGAACCCTAATCCCCAGAATATTAGGTTGATCAGATCTAACAGAAATAATATCAATACGCACAAGATAAAGATGAAGTATATTAAAATCAACACATATAGTGATTCAATCCTTGTACCAATTGCTCACAAAGGGATCATGGCCCTGACTACAGAAAATAGATCTAGCCAATCAACATCATGATCGCTGATCTGAATTCAACATGAACTGAAAATAAAATAGAAGAAAAGTATAAGAACGGGACGACGAACACGAAGAACACCTTTCTTCTCCAGCCGGATCTTCCTCTTTTTGGGTCTTTGGTCTGTGTTTTTTTCTTTCAAGGTTGAGTCTCTATTTATAAGAGACCTTGACCTAATTCTCCAAATTTTGAACTTCATCTTTCGCGCCTCCCACGCTGACAGCGCCACTCCCGCGCTGTGAGCGTGGGAGGTTCTGCCTGTTTTTGCTCTCCCGCGCTGATAGCGCGGATCTCACGCTCTCAGCGCGGGAGCTTCTGCCAAATTCTTGCTTCCCACGCTGTGAGTGCCATACCCACGCTGACAGCGTGGGATTTTAGCTCTTCTTTGTCCTTTTTGACTTCTTTTACTGCATCTTTCCTGATATTCAGACTTTGGATACTTTTAACAGTTTTTCTGCCTTTCTTGCATTGATTGAGTCACTTTCTTCTTCTTTTCGTCTTGTAATTTCTTATATGCTGATCGCATATCAAATAATTCCCAGATTTAAACTTTGTTGTCCCTAGCAATGTACAAGACTCAATCCAGGAAACAATCAATTAATCCAACATAACATCGTACAGCCAATCAATAAATTACCATACTAAGCATGCTTGAATCAATGCAAAGAACTTTAACAATGCCTTTTATGAAAAGATCAGAATCTAGTTTGAACACCCCTCACCCAGATAATCATATAACGCTCAATACTCAAGTGTTTGGGGGAATGACAATCACTCAATCTATCACAGCAATAACATTACCATAACCTTGCTCATATTCTCAAGTTCATAAAGATGAAGAACATTAACACATGCACAATTGATCACAAGAACTTTACAGGTTATAACTTGGTCGGGCTAAAGGATAGGAATTTATGGATAGTAGCTGAAGCAACAATGAGATTGAAAACTGGTATTATACCTTCAACTTATTTGCTTTACTCCACTAACATTCCCACAGAATTTCGGGAATTAATTCCTTTTCAGCCTCATTTTCTTTACATTCTTCCATTTTTTTTCCTTTTTCTCTTTTTAAGAGCACACTTCCTTTGCCTTTTTTTTATTTGATCTCTGTGGAGCTTACCTCATTTTCTGTGTTTTCATTCCAACGCATCAGTGATTCAATCTTGCTTAAGGTAAGACAATCTGAATATGGCTAAGCAAGAATGATGAACAAAAAAGGTTCAGGCTCCAAGGAGGTCAGCAATGGAAAATTTTATCTGGTGTAGTATTTGGCCATGGCTTAACAGAATAAAATTTTCCTTAATCATTTCAATCAGTGCATGCATCTTTAGAGAAACTGAGCAAGTTCTGAAATGCTATCACAGTGAGGTCTCTCAGAATAAAATAAGTGTTTAAGCACAAAAACTCACTAGCTATGATGTCAGACTAGACTTCCAAAAGAATCATTTAGGCATTATTAATCATTCAAGCATAAAAATTCAGACATACCAGTTGAAAGAAATTGCCTATACAATGTCATGCCAGAAGTTTATGCATTGTATTCCAAAATTCAATCAAGCATATTTAAACCTGAGAATTGCTGTTGTTTCTTCTTTCTCTTTTTTTTTTCAAAACAAGACGTCTTTTTCATGGTGTATGGTGTAGTTCCACAGTATTCATCAATCTCGCATTCAGCATGCTATGCGACAATTCCCAGATTTAGAATGTTGTTGTCCTCAGCAACAAACTATTCTAGATGATAGCTAATTCTGTCAGATGGAATACACACATACTTGTTAATTTCCAAAACAGAATAATCATGAAAACTAAACCAAAGTCAAATTGCAGCAAATTTTTTTTCAACACTGTTTTCAAAATGTAAAACTAATTGTTTCAAGAAATCAGCAAGATGCAGTGAGTGACAATGAAAAAGTAAAGCTCAAATGTCATCCATGAAATCATCATCAGCCTCCAGATCACCAAGCACATCATCATCAGCAGCAGCGGAAGGCATAGATGGACTGAGTAAGATACGACTTATTTGATTGGAATTTTTGGAAATGAATTGGAAATTGATACAGTAAAGAACTCTAGAATATCCAATTTAAGGATAGATATTACCTCCCCCCTTTCCTTTCAAACAAATTAAAAGAAAATGATTGAAGTTTTTCTATTTGGAATCGTATTAGGTCTAATTCCTATAACTTTGGCTGGATTATTTGTAACTGGACCCACTGTGAACCGGGTGGAACTTGAGCCATCAACCCAGCTGTGTCAATTCCCCTGTCCAGGCACAGTCGCTCCAACATACTCATCATATAGTTGTTTTGAACCATTAATTGCTGAAGCAACTGAGAGTCAGTAGATGGAGGTGTTGATGAGACTGGGGGAGGTGGCGGAACAGCACCGCCAGATGCTTTCTAGATATCTTGCCTTCTGGACTTCTTCTGCATATCATTGTAGTGGTTTTGGGTCAGATCCTTTTTTATTTTCACATCTCTTGGCTCATCCTCTGGTATGTCCACTCCTGCCTGGATGCAAAGTTGCTCAATGAGTGAGCAGTGAGCCAAACTAAAATCTAGTCGCCCCTGGGTAATGATATGGACTATTCTATCAGACAGAATAGCCCCAATGTGCAGATTATAATCCCCTAGCAGAGTGTAAAGCAGCACTGCCCTTTCCACATTGACATCGCTCAAATTTGTGGAAGCTATGATTGTGGAATTGATGAAGGAGTGCCAGAAAATTGCCTCTTCATTGAGGTCCAGCCGATCCAATTTCTCTGGTACATCCGGCTGACCCTGTTTGGATTTCTAGGCGGAGTGAGGCTGAGTAATGCCCTCCCGAATTGTTGCAGCCAAAGCAGGCATGTCTTCCCTATACATTCCTTCAACAGGCTGCATCCTGTTGAATGTGTCTGTAAAGAAACAGGACTGTGTGGCTTCCCAGGAGGTGTTCAACAACCTCTATATCTGGAAAGCTGTAAAGGAGACCTCTCTCCCCTTACCCAGCTCTTCCTTGTTCTGTCCACTGTATCCTTGTCAGCATTTGCATAGAATTTGCGCAAAATTGTACTGCAGCTTGCCCTTGGGAATTGAACTAGCTTTTTCCATCCCCTCCTCTGAATTGTGATGCTTACCGGATAGTCGTCCGCCAGAAAACTGCTAATCCTTCTTTCTTGAATTATCTTTTTCCTTAAAAACCAGTTGTGGTACCGGTCCTGTGCCTCCGGAGTTAGAAACCGGTTACCATCAAAATCGACCAAAGCAGGGGCTCTTGGCCTTTTTGTGCCAGATGCACCAGTAGTCTTTTTGGCGGCCCTCTGTCCCTATACTCAGAAAAATCCAACACAATAGAATACAGGACAGTTGTAGCTATCAAGCATGTAAACAAACCAATTCCCAGATTTAACATTTTGTGCAGCTTATTTATCATATGGCAGTGATTCATCATGGTGAAATCCAAGACATGTGCAATCAGAATCAAATCAGGAATGAATAACTTAACATGTTCATGTTGTCATGGCAATGGGTATGTAATCCAAATATCAATAGTTACACATGGTATGAACTTACATGAAAATGTGTTAGGGATTTTAGCTTACACCATTTATCAAACACCTAGCATGCATGATAAAAAAAAAACTAACCATCCACACACTCACATTCCATGACACCACAAATACCATTGCACAAACCATCAACATAAAAGTTCTGATTTTTCCTATGAGACATTTGAACAAACACCTTGCATGCAACTCTAGATCTGTGCAATCTAATATCATCATGAAAGAGCAAACACCACCAACATGCATATATCCACGGAAACTCATCAAACAACAAACACATTAATAAAACAAGCATGAAACTTACCTTTTCACCAGCCATATTTGAGAAATCTTATCACTTGGAAGAGAAACCTCACAATTTTGTGACCTCCGGTGGTGTAGTGGTGCTGAGAAGTGGTGGTTGATGGCGGTTATGGAGGATTGAGGGAGTGAGAATAAGAAGAAAAGAATGGGGGAGGTGGGTGAAGAGGATATTGTGTGGGAAAGGAGAAAAGAAAATTTTTGAGGGGGAAGGGTGGTGACGGCGCGGCTGGTGAGGAGAGTTGTGAGGGAAAAAATAGGGTTTTCCCTTTAAAAAAAACTGTCGCGATTCCCGCGCTCTCAGCGTGGGTTTCGCGCTGGGAGCGCGGGTACCACTGACCAAATTTCCCTTCTGGCGCTCAGAGCGCCATTCCCGCGCTCTCAGCGCGGGTGTTACTGCCTGATTTTCCTTTCTGGCGCTCAAAGCGCCATCACGCCATGAGCGTGGACTCCACTGCCTTTTTCCTGTGCTTCACGCTGAGAGCGTGGGCTTTAAAAATTTCCTCCCCTTCCCAGCTCTTGTCAAAACAAACATCTAAACTACTCAAATTGAAGATTTTTCTACTGGGTTGCTGCTTGGTCGAACCGCGAGCTGCTCGGGAATAATTTAAAACTATAGGAGCAAGAGCACAGAGCAACAGTCAGATTTGCCAACAGGAGCAATTTACTCTGACTGAGAGCAACCCTTTTCGACTATAAGCAAGCGTACGTGTCAAGCAATATAGGGTGTTTTAGTCCCAGATTTATCGTTCTCAGGGAGCAATTGTGAAGTAAGAAACGTTCTAGGAAACTTGTAAAAATAAAATACAGAAAAGCAACTATTCTCGACCAAGCCTCACGCAGAGCAATCTCTAGTCAGCTAGTTAAACAATGTTAACTGTTCTGAACCCAGATGAGAGCAGTGATAACTTAGTATGATCATCGAATGTAAAAGCATCAATTTGAAGTAGTTCAAGAGTAATCAGTGAGTTGAGGGTAAAATCAGTAATGTAATTACTAGTAAAATGTTGTGGAAAGAGTTGCAACAAAATATTGAAGTGGGGTTGATTTTTAAGAAAGTTAAGTAGGTATTCACGGGCTCCATATTTTCATCCCTTTGGTTAACCTTGCTTGGTAGCATATTTTATGGATGGAATCTGCTCCTTCCTTTACTTTGCCTTGGGGTAAGAAGAGAGCAAGGCCTTGCTCCCAACTTACTCCAGAGGTCTAGAGTTACACACAGGGAAACCATGCTGCCTTCTCAAAAGAGCATGGATTCACATGGCAGTGCTCCTCATTCCGGGTGTTTCTCCCTCCTTTCTTCAGGCTAAACTACCCCAAGATCTTAAGACTGCTCCACACGCCCCTGTCAGTGTTTCATCGACCGAGTGGTCCCGGGATGAGGTTGCAGCGCAAGGGGTTTCACAGAATCAATAAATTTAACCAAAGAGCAACTCAGATTTCATTCATAAAATATGTGTTTCTTACAAAGTTATCCTAAGACAAAAGGGATTACTTCTATGGAACCCTAACCTACTTAAAGAAAGTTAGCTCCTAGTGAGCATTTTTCTAAAAAACAAAAGGAATAATAAAAACAATCCTAGAATCTCTCCTCCCATGTTTGCTATGTTCCTTTATAGGCCCCTTCATTTAATCCTCACTGTTCCCTTCATCAAGGGCAATGATGTCTCTAAATCCTCTCCAATGGTAGCTCTGCTCCTTGCCAACTCAGCTCTTCATAGGAATATTCTCCAATCGCAGCCTTGCTCCTTGCCAACGCAGCATTTGATGGTGGTGGTCCCCCCTTGCTTTTGGTTTCTCTTTGTGCGCAAGAATTCTGGGATCAGGGGGACATGCCCACTATTTCTGCTATAGTTGATGTGGCGGCTCCTAATTGCTTCCTTTTCTTGCTTCTGTACTGTAGCAGGGAGACACCTCCACCTTCTCTGCTGATGCTGACGTGGAGGCTGCTGATTGCTTCCTTTTCTTGCTTCTGTACTGTAGCAGGGAGACACCTCCACCTTCTCTGCTGATACTGACGTGAAGGCTGCTGATTGCTTCCTTTTCTTGCTTTTGTACTGTAGCAGGCTTTTATGCTCCCTTTATTTGCGCAGCATCTCTCTTTCTTCCTAAATGTGCAGCAACTCTTGTTAGGTCTTAGGTTTCCTGATCAAAACAAATTAACCCAATAATCATATGTGAAAAAGATAATGTTAATTTGCTCCAAGCCTACTCTAATTCCTATTTCACGTATTGCTCTGGTCTGCTTCTTAAAACAATTGCTCCTCGTGGAAGATGGAGGTTAAGGATAGTAATTCAGAATTAAAACTTGGGCTTGATGGAACCATATGTGCTTAATGGACCTCAACTTTTGAGGACCATCAAACACCCCAAAACTAAACATTACTCGTCCCGAGTAATCCTTTATTACTTTCACTCTTCTTGTGCTAGATTAATGCTCCTTGAGATTTGTCGATGGAGGGTTACAGAACTTCTTCCATTGCTTCATTGGAGCATCCATCTGACTTGTGAGATTTCACCAGTCTTAGCGTGTGTGTGTTTTTTCTTTCACTCTTCAGTCAGTTTTCTCACTATGTTGCTGTAGGAATGAACTTTTAACTTCTAGCTTAATTGCTCCCTTCTTTATTTTTTCCTTAGGTCTTTTTTTTACTGGAAGTCAAATACCCTTGTTTTTGCATAGGGCTGACCTTCAACAGTATTCTCTTTGAGTGGCTCTTGCTCCTAACCTTGATGATTAGAGCCCTTCGGGCACATTTCTTTGGAGCAGAGGAGCTGACCTCTTTTCTTTTATTTTTCTTTTTTTTTTTAAACAAAGGTGGAGTAGCTCGAAGTTCCTTCCTTTAGCAACTTCATGAATTTGCTGACTGCAGGAGCGTCCGATGTGTAGTGTTCGTGAGCTTGGTGTTGCTCCAAATCAGATTAATGCTCTATGTTACTTTGTCTGACACTGTAAACTCTCCACAGTATCTCGAGGAGCAAAAATATGAACATAAGAATTGATGGGTAAATCAGGACGCTCAAGATAGTAAATTAGACAAGAATTAAAAAAAGTTTTGAAAACAAGTAAATCAGGGTGGCGAATCCCTGGTACACCGCAGAGGTTACTTTCCAAGAGCAAATTAGACACAATTCACCCAAAATATACAGACATTCGTTCCAAAAAAAATTTAATCAAGTTAAATGAGTAGAGAACGAATAAACCTGGGGTCACCGGAGTGACCCTTATTGCTCCTTAATTTCTTCACTTGCTCCACTGTAGGGAGCGGACATCACTGCTTCTGGTGGTAAGATATTTGGGAATGGTGGGTGTGGAGTCTGCCCTTTGAATTTTTCTCCCCAGTTACTAGCAAAGACTTGATCACGAGCTCTGCAGTATAGTCTGAGTTGAATATCCTCTTCTCTATTTTTCATCATTTCATCCCTCAGGAGCCTGATCTCCTCTTTCCAGTCATTCTTTTCTTCTTCATGTGCCTTTTCCTTCTCTTCCACCTTCTTCCTCAGCGATTCCACTGTCTCCACCAGGTCCTTAACTGTATTCAGCAAGTTTGAAGATCCTTCCCCTTCTTCGATCTTCTTTTTCACAGGTTGAGACTCAGAACTCTTTAACTGGTCGAGTTCCTTCCGCAGGGCGTTTTTTTCTTTTTCAATCAGGAGGGTGGCTTCTTTAAAAGCTTGTAGCTCATTTCCGATTGTTTCCTCTAAGGCTTGCACTTGGACAGCCAGGAGATCTGCGCCTAGCCCAAACAGAGTGTGACAAGTAATGTCACTTGGGTCAACCAGAAACTGCCTATTTTCTTTACTTGTGGAGGCTCACTTGAAGGGCAGTTTCTCCCTCCTTTGAGCTCTCCCAAGCTCTTCCTTCACGTTGCCTGGGACTTCGTTCTCTTCTTCTTCCTCCTTTTCCTCTTTTTCTTCCTCTCCTTCACTCTCCATTCCTTCATTTTCCCTGATTCTTTTTAACGTGGACTGGTCAATGTTCGCCCCTTCTGGGATGGTTTCCTCCTGAATTGGAGTAGTGGCTTTCAGACCAGTCCTCTGGCACATTTCTGTGACCAGACATGGAAAGAAGAAAGGAGAGTTCCGTGGTGCATTGGACACCAACTGCTTGTATACTATTTTCCCAACGTCGAACTTCTTTTTGGTCAAGATGCAGAAGACTAACACTACTCTCTCCCAATTCACTCTAGAATCATTACTCACCGGCATCAGACGTGAGTTGATGAAGTGCATCCATACCTTGGCCTCAAACTTGAGGTGTTTCCTCAGGATGGATTCTCTGGTTCCCCAGGTTGCTCCCTCTGTGCCTATCTCGCGGAGCACTTCACCGGTCATGGCCTCATCGCCTCGGCCTACACAGTATTTTTCGAACGCGTCTTGTTCGGTGGGAACTAAAACCGTGTTGTAGGCTTCATTGCTCTCCTCAGGGGAGAAGTCCACCTTTACTCCTTTGATGTGGAGCTTTGGAAGATCTTCTCTCTTCACCCCCTCCAAGAATGCGGTTACGAACTCAGTACGAGCTCTTGAAGGGGGTTCCACAAACAGCTCCCAGTCAAGCGTTGTTATATCTTCTGTCATCCACCGTTCTAGTTCTCCATGTTTGGAGTTGAAGATGATGTGCCTCTGGCAAGTGTGATTTTTATGTGTTAAAATTGACAAGAATTAAGTCATAAGAGAGCAATTTAAATACATATTTGCTAATTATGTTGATTCTTTGTATGTCAATAATATGCACCTTTTAGTTGTGTTTTTACAGGAAAAAGAAGTGAAATTTTGAATTCAAAATTTGATTTCAAAATTTGAATTCAAAACTGTTTTTAATTTAATTCTTACGTTACGTAATAAGTTTTAATTTAATTCTTCAGTTACGTAATAAGTTTTAATTAAATTTTCAGTTATACATTTCACGACATTTTCGGGAAAGAATTACTGTGCTGTGCGAGGAAAAAAAGAGTCTTATAAGTAGAACTCTTCACAAAACCCGAAGGGGGAACTCAGAAATTGGGAGGCAGATCTAGACACTTTGAGAGGAATAGCACACGGATCAGCATTTAAAGCTCATCATGTCAAATTCCAAATTATCCTTGATCAACTCTGCACCATTTAAATCACATCTCAAACTATTCTCAATTAACGCTGAAGCAATTAAAGGAAGAATCTGCAATCAAAGCGCTGAATCAAAGCACGGCTGGCACTACAGAAAATAAGGATATGATACTTTGTCAGCATTACATCACGCTGAAGTGTCATCCTCATCTATTCACAAACCATCACATGGACCAAGAACAGAAACTCAAGTATAAAAGGGTGGTCCTCCACCATTCCATTCCATTCAGATCTGGACCGGGAGAAGAAAGGGACAGCTGTGGAGTTCTTCGCGTTCTTCGTTCTTCATCTTCTTCTTCTTTTTCTTTCTCTTTTATTTTTAGTTTATGTTGAATTTTAGATCAGCGATCAGTATGTTGATCGGCTAGATCTTTTTATTGTAGTCAGGGTCACGATCCATATGTGAACCCTTGACATGAAGGATTGATTTGTGGTTTTTAATTTATATAATTATCTTTATCTTTACTCTGTGCGAATTTTATATTCCCTTTGTTAGAATTGATCAATCTGATAGTTGGGGATATTCTGAGGATCAAAACCCTAGATAGGAATATTGGGGTTTTGATCTGGAAAGGGGTAAGATAACAATCTGTATACGTGCTAGGAATAGATGTGTATACGATTGCAGATGCTTAAATTATCGCGCCCATTGCTTGATCCCATGAGAAACATTGCAAGGAATTGGGGTTTCTCATGGGATTAAAGGGTTAACCCTGCAAGGAATTGAAGGTTAACTATTGAATCTTTTAGATGATAATTTATCTGAGTGATTATATAAATGATTATTATAAATCAATCCGGAGTAAAAAGCGGGGATCATTGGGTGAATGAACCCTGGCTACAATGCTTTTCTCATATCCTTTTTACAAATCATTTCTCATTTTTGTTGTTTTATTTCTCAAAACAAAATACAAAAATAAGTCTTTTATTTTCAGATTTGAATTTCCATCAATTTGACAATATTTGTCACAACCCTATTTGAATTCTTCCATCCTTTGAGAAAAAGTTTAATTGATATTAGATCCCAATCCCTGTGGAGACGAACTTTTCTTATCACTTTATTACTTGTGCGATCGGTATACTTGCCGGAGAGCATCAAGTTTTTGGCGCCGTTGCCGGGGATTGGTTTATCTTATATCATATAATCTTGATTTTAAAGCTTGGATTTGTAAATATTTGTGATTATTTTTATTTTTATTTTTTATTTTATTTTTAAAATTTTTTTTTGATTTTTTTATTCTTGTTAAAAAGTGCTACTGGTCTCTTTTCTGAGTTGTATGCGAGTTAAAACTGCAGAATTTCCATTTGATTCTGAGATCACAAGGACTGAAAAGAGAAACAGGAAACTCTGCCTGAAGAATCACAAATCATGGCCTTAAACAATGTTGCAGACAATCCATTCATGGATACTATTCTGACTCCATCTTTTAATATGCCTAACTCAAGCATTGTTCAACCTGATATTGGTAACAATAATTGGCAGCTTAAGTCTTCCAATATTCAATTGGTGGAGAGAGCTCAGTTTGGTGGAGAGGCTGATGAGGACCCTCACAGGTTCATTGGCAGATTTATGATGATCTGTGACTCCACTAAACACCCCCAGGTGTCCAATGATGCAGTCAGGCTGAGACTGTTTCCCTTTGCTCTAAAGGGGAAAGCTTTGAATTGGTTGGAAAGGCAACCAGCAAGAAGTATTCCATCATGGGAGAGTCTCTCAAATAAATTCTTTGCTGAGTTCTTTTCCATGGAGAGGTTTAACCAGATGGTGAATGATATCACCAATTTCACCCAGGCTGAGGGTGAAACTATGTGTGCAGCCTGGAACCGCTTTAAAGATCTAATGAGGATATGTCCTCATTACCCCATGACTAATGGTGATCAAGTTCGAATCTTTTTCAATGGGTGTAAACCTGAAATGCGGATGGTGTTGAATGGTGCAGCAGGTGGTAGCATCAAATCCTTGAGAGCAAATGAGACTCTTGAGTTAATAGAAAGAATGGCTGCCAATGAAAATGAAGGTTTGACAGCCAAGCCTAAGAGAGGGATTCTACACCTGGATAACAATGATGCGGTTCTGGCTGAGAATAAATTGTTAGCACAACAGCTAGCAAATTTGACCTCAAGGCTGGACAAGATGCAATTTTCCACTATCCAAGCCGCAGATGTGGTTTGTGAATATTGCAAGGGTGAGCATGAATCCAATGAATGCTCATCTTTGTTATCTTTTGATTCTCCTCAACAAGTGCAGGTGAACGGAGTATGGTACGAGCAAAGGTCTCCACCAAGAAACATTCCTAGGAATCAGAATTTCCCTTCTGGAAATAACAATTTTCAGAGGAGAACTCAAGGCACAGGACTGGATTACAATTCCAACAACTATTTGCAGCCTCCACCAGTCCAAGCTAAGGAGCCTTCTGATTTGGAAAGGTTAGTTGGAAAAATGGCCCAACACTCCAATGCCTTCATGGAAGAGACTAGGGCCACCACTAAAAACATGAATGCTTATATCAGGAATTTAGAGAATCAAGTTGGCCAGCTGGCTAAGCAAGTTGCTGATAAAAATCCAGGCACTTCCTCTAGTAACACATTTAAAAATTCCAAGGAGGATTGTATGTTTATCACAACTAGAAGTGGTAAAGTGGTAGGAGCTCCAGAAAAGCTTAAGGTGGTGTAGGAGCCAGAAAAAGAGGAGATTCCTTCTGATCTACAGACACCTATTCAGAAAGGTGAAGAAAAAGAGCCTCCTATTGTTGCTGAAAAGAAGAAGTTTGAGCTGAGTCCTGAATATGTGCGAGCCATGGCACCTTATCCTAACAGATTCAATAAGGATGCTCAAAAGCAACAATATGGCAGATTTCTTGATATTTTCAAGAAATTACATATAAATATTCCTTTTGCTGAAGCCTTGGCTGGCATGCCCAATTATGCCAAGTTTATGAAGGACCTCTTATCAAGGAAGCACAAGTTGCAAGAATGCCAAACGGTGACACTCACTGAAGAGTGTAGTGCTATAATTACAAAGAAGTTCCCGCCTAAGCGTCATGATCCAGGGAGCTTCAATATTCCTATTGAAATTGGGAACACCAAATTTGGTAGAGCCTTGTGTGATCTTGGGGCAAGTATAAATTTAATGCCCTTGTCTGTTTGTAAATCTTTGGGGATAACTGATTTGAAACCCACTTTGGCATCTCTTCAACTTGCTGATAAGTCTGTAAGAAAGCCTAGTGGAATAATAGAAGATGTTCTTGTGAAGGTAGACAAGTTCATCTTCCCTGCTGATTTTGTAGTGTTAGATATGGAAGGAGGAGCTGAAATGCCACTTTTGCTGGGTAGACCTTTCTTAGCTACATCTCGAGCACTGATTGATGTTGAAAGTGGGAAGCTCGAGCTAAGAATGAATGATGAGACTGTTACTATTCATGTCTTTGATTCTTTAAAACAGTCTTCTCACAAAGACGATTGTTTTAGTCTTGAAGTGTTTAAGGAAGAAAAAGATGTAGCAGTTGAGCTTCCTCAAAATCTCAAAGATGAGGACAAAGAAGATGGAACCCCGAAAGTGGAAGTGAAAGATCTTCCTAAAAATTTAATTGATGTTGTCAAAGAGGTAAGTACGCCTCAAAGGAGGCATACTCCTACAAAGAAGAAGGCAAGAAGAAAGGAAGGGGTAAAATTCTTTGATACAAGTTGGAAGAGACACCGAGAGCTGAAGTTTGACAAGAGACACCGAGACTCTATCTCTCGGAAAAATCAAAGCTTCAAAGAGTTCTTAACATGGATCCATGTTTTGGATCAAATCTGGGAATGATGGTCCCATACACCAAGGCAACCAGTACCACCAGATCTTTCATTTGTTGAGTCATCCCACACTGCTGAGGGGGATGACATGGAGGGCTGATCTTATCTCCTTCCTGATGGAGATATTGTATATTAGTTTATTTTTCTGTTTCGTATTTTTAAGTTATTTTGTGTTGGTATATTTTTCTCTGATGTTTTAATGTGTGCATTATAGTTTCTTCTATATGCCACTATTTGTTCTATTGTGCAGGATTTTCTTCCTTCTTGGGGTTTAATTATTGCTGAGGACAGCAATGCTCTAAATCTGGGAATGGTAGGCTTGCACCTTATAACTGCAATTCTTCTATCAGGGGAGATATTCTAACTCTTTTAATTTTCTTAGTTATTTTTATAGTTATTTGGTGTGCCATTAAATTTTTTTTAAAATAAATAAAAAAATAAAAAAATGTGTGTTTTGAACAAATCCCAGGTTTAAATGTGCTCATCTTTTTAATGTACATGATTAAATTCTTGGAATATATTGTATGACTTTCTGACATAACATTGCATAGGCATAATTAGATTGCATGATTGCTCGTTTGTCTGAACTAAGATTGTGAATTCTTATAATGTCTCAAGTCAATTTTCTTGAGTCTGCATTGAAACCATAGCTGTGAGGTTTTGAGCCTAAAACTGAAACTTTTGTTGAGAGGCCTCACTGTTGTAATACTCTAGAACTTGATTTGTTTCTCTGTGATGCATGCATTGATTGATATGATAAAGGAATTTTGTTCTTATTAGCTATTGGCCAAAATAGCCCACCTGTATGAAATTTTCCCTTGCTAGCCCTTTGAGCCTGAACAGATTTGTTGTAAAATGACCTGTGGCCTGATTAATGGCTTAGCCAATATTCATAGGACTTACCTTAGAGATTGAATCAATGAATGTGTTGAAAATAAAATAAAGAAATTGAGGTAAGCTCCATAAAGGTCAAGGAATTAAGGGATGAAAAAAATTCATATGTAAAGAAAAAAAGAAAAAAAAAAAAGGGTAAGTGAAAAACAAGAAAAAGGAAAAAAATAAAAGGTGGTTGGAAGGAACTAATTCCCGAAATTCTGTGGGAATGTTAGTGAATCAAAACAATTGATTGAATCTGTTAAAAGTGAGATAATATCAGTTTTCAATCTCTTGGTTGTTTGAGCTACTATCCAAATTTTCCTACCTATTACCCCGGCCAAGTTACAACCTGTGAAGTCCTTTTGATCAATTGATGCATGTGTTTGATTCTTCAATTTTAAGAATTTTTGAGAATATAATCAAGCATATGGTAGTGTTATAGCTTTGAGTAATTGAGTGCTCATGATACCCTTAAACACTGAGTGTTGAGTGAACATTATTTATCTGTGTGAGGGGTAATCAATGTAGACTTGTATATTTAAGAAGCTGATGACATTATTGGAAGTTCATGATATTGAGTCAGGCATGCATGGCATATTGTATCTGATAGTGTCTATGATTGTTATGTTGGATTAAGTGAACAATTCCTGGATTAAGTCTTTTACATTGCTGGGGACAGCAACGTTTAAATCTGGGAATGGTTTGATGTGCCTCTGGCAAGTGTGATTTTTATGTGTTAAAATTGACAAGAATTGAGTCATAAGAGAGCAATTTAAATACATATTTGCTAATTATGTTGATTCTTTGTATGTCAATAATATGCATCTTTTAGTTGTGTTTTTACAGGAAAAAGAAGTGAAATTTTGAATTCAAAATTTGAATTCAAAACTCTTTTTAATTTAATTCTTACGTTACGTAATAAGTTTTAATTTAATTCTTCAGTTACGTAATAAGTTTTAATTAAATTTTCAGTTATACGTTTCACGACATTTTCGGGAAAGAATTACTGTGCTGTGCGAGGAAAAAAAAATATAAGTAGAACTCTTCACAAAACCCGAAGGGGGAACTCAGAAATTGGGAGGCAGATCTAGACACTTTGAGAGGAATAGCACACGGATCAGCATTTAAAGCTCATCATGTCAAATTCCAAATTATCCTTGATCAACTCTGCACCATTTAAATCACATCTCAAACTATTCTCAATTAACGCTGAAGCAATTAAAGGAAGAATCTGCAATCAAAGCGCTGAATCAAAGCACGGCTGGCACTACAGAAAATAAGGATATGATACTTTGTCAGCATTACATCACGCTGAAGTGTCATCCTCATCTATTCACAAACCATCACATGGACCAAGAACAGAAACTCAAGTATAAAAGGGTGGTCCTCCACCATTCCATTCCATTCAGATCTGGACCGGGAGAAGAAAGGGGCAGCTGTGGAGTTCTTCGCGTTCTTCGTTCTTCATCTTCTTCTTCTTTTTCTTTCTCTTTTATTTTTAGTTTATGTTGAATTTTAGATCAGCGATCAGTATGTTGATCGGCTAGATCTTTTTATTGTAGTCAGGGTCACGATCCATATGTGAACCCTTGACATGAAGGATTGATTTGTGGTTTTTAATTTATATAATTATCTTTATCTTTACTCTGTGCGAATTTTATATTCCCTTTGTTAGAATTGATCAATCTGATAGTTGGGGATATTCTGAGGATCAAAACCCTAGATAGGAATATTGGGGTTTTGATCTGGAAAGGGGGTAAGATAACAATCTGTATACGTGCTAGGAATAGATGTGTATACGATTGCAGATGCTTAAATTATCGCGCCCATTGCTTGATCCCATGAGAAACATTGCAAGGAATTGGGGTTTCTCATGGGATTAAAGGGTTAACCCTGCAAGGAATTGAAGGTTAACTACTAAATCTTTTTAGATGATAATTTATCTGAGTGATTATATAAATGATTATTATAAATCAATCCGGAGTAAAAAGCGGGGATCATTGGGTGAATGAACCCTGGCTACAATGCTTTTCTCATATCCTTTTTACAAATCATTTCTCATTTTTGTTGTTTTATTTCTCAAAACAAAATACAAAAATAAGTCTTTTATTTTCATATTTGAATTTCCATCAATTTGACAATATTTGTCACAACCCTATTTGAATTCTTCCATCCTTTGAGAAAAAGTTTAATTGATATTAGATCCCAATCCCTGTGGAGACGAACTTTTCTTATCACTTTATTACTTGTGCGATCGGTATACTTGCCGGAGAGCATCAAGTTTTTGGCGCCGTTGCCGGGGATTGGTTTATCTTATATCATATAATCTTGATTTTAAAGCTTGGATTTGTAAATATTTGTGATTATTTTTATTTTTATTTTTTATTTTATTTTTAAAATTTTTTTTTGATTTTTTTATTCTTGTTAAAAAGTGCTACTGGTCTCTTTTCTGAGTTGTATGCGAGTTAAAACTGCAGAATTTCCATTTGATTCTGAGATCACAAGGACTGAAAAGAGAAACAGGAAACTCTGCCTGAAGAATCACAAATCATGGCCTTAAACAATGTTGCAGACAATCCATTCATGGATACTATTCTGACTCCATCTTTTAATATGCCTAACTCAAGCATTGTTCAACCTGATATTGGTAACAATAATTGGCAGCTTAAGTCTTCCAATATTCAATTGGTGGAGAGAGCTCAGTTTGGTGGAGAGGCTGATGAGGACCCTCACAGGTTCATTGGCAGATTTATGATGATCTGTGACTCCACTAAACACCCCCAGGTGTCCAATGATGCAGTCAGGCTGAGACTGTTTCCCTTTGCTCTAAAGGGGAAAGCTTTGAATTGGTTGGAAAGGCAACCAGCAAGAAGTATTCCATCATGGGAGAGTCTCTCAAATAAATTCTTTGCTGAGTTCTTTTCCATGGAGAGGTTTAACCAGATGGTGAATGATATCACCAATTTCACCCAGGCTGAGGGTGAAACTATGTGTGCAGCCTGGAACCGCTTTAAAGATCTAATGAGGATATGTCCTCATTACCCCATGACTAATGGTGATCAAGTTCGAATCTTTTTCAATGGGTGTAAACCTGAAATGCGGATGGTGTTGAATGGTGCAGCAGGTGGTAGCATCAAATCCTTGAGAGCAAATGAGACTCTTGAGTTAATAGAAAGAATGGCTGCCAATGAAAATGAAGGTTTGACAGCCAAGCCTAAGAGAGGGATTCTACACCTGGATAACAATGATGCGGTTCTGGCTGAGAATAAATTGTTAGCACAACAGCTAGCAAATTTGACCTCAAGGCTGGACAAGATGCAATTTTCCACTATCCAAGCCGCAGATGTGGTTTGTGAATATTGCAAGGGTGAGCATGAATCCAATGAATGCTCATCTTTGTTATCTTTTGATTCTCCTCAACAAGTGCAGGTGAACGGAGTATGGTACGAGCAAAGGTCTCCACCAAGAAACATTCCTAGGAATCAGAATTTCCCTTCTGGAAATAACAATTTTCAGAGGAGAACTCAAGGCACAGGACTGGATTACAATTCCAACAACTATTTGCAGCCTCCACCAGTCCAAGCTAAGGAGCCTTCTGATTTGGAAAGGTTAGTTGGAAAAATGGCCCAACACTCCAATGCCTTCATGGAAGAGACTAGGGCCACCACTAAAAACATGAATGCTTATATCAGGAATTTAGAGAATCAAGTTGGCCAGCTGGCTAAGCAAGTTGCTGATAAAAATCCAGGCACTTCCTCTAGTAACACATTTAAAAATTCCAAGGAGGATTGTATGTTTATCACAACTAGAAGTGGTAAAGTGGTAGGAGCTCCAGAAAAGCTTAAGGTGGTGGAGGAGCCAGAAAAAGAGGAGATTCCTTCTGATGTACAGACACCTATTCAGAAAGGTGAAGAAAAAGAGCCTCCTATTGTTGCTGAAAAGAAGAAGTTTGAGCTGAGTCCTGAATATGTGCGAGCCATGGCACCTTATCCTAACAGATTCAATAAGGATGCTCAAAAGCAACAATATGGCAGATTTCTTGATATTTTCAAGAAATTACATATAAATATTCCTTTTGCTGAAGCCTTGGCTGGCATGCCCAATTATGCCAAGTTTATGAAGGACCTCTTATCAAGGAAGCACAAGTTGCAAGAATGCCAAACGGTGACACTCACTGAAGAGTGTAGTGCTATAATTACAAAGAAGTTCCCGCCTAAGCGTCATGATCCAGGGAGCTTCAATATTCCTATTGAAATTGGGAACACCAAATTTGGTAGAGCCTTGTGTGATCTTGGGGCAAGTATAAATTTAATGCCCTTGTCTGTTTGTAAATCTTTGGGGATAACTGATTTGAAACCCACTTTGGCATCTCTTCAACTTGCTGATAAGTCTGTAAGAAAGCCTAGTGGAATAATAGAAGATGTTCTTGTGAAGGTAGACAAGTTCATCTTCCCTGCTGATTTTGTAGTGTTAGATATGGAAGGAGGAGCTGAAATGCCACTTTTGCTGGGTAGACCTTTCTTAGCTACATCTCGAGCACTGATTGATGTTGAAAGTGGGAAGCTCGAGCTAAGAATGAATGATGAGACTGTTACTATTCATGTCTTTGATTCTTTAAAACAGTCTTCTCACAAAGACGATTGTTTTAGTCTTGAAGTGTTTAAGGAAGAAAAAGATGTAGCAGTTGAGCTTCCTCAAAATCTCAAAGATGAGGACAAAGAAGATGGAACCCCGAAAGTGGAAGTGAAAGATCTTCCTAAAAATTTAATTGATGATGTCAAAGAGGTAAGTACGCCTCAAAGGAGGCATACTCCTACAAAGAAGAAGGCAAGAAGAAAGGAAGGGGTAAAATTCTTTGATACAAGTTGGAAGAGACACCGAGAGCTGAAGTTTGACAAGAGACACCGAGACTCTATCTCTCGGAAAAATCAAAGCTTCAAAGAGTTCTTAACATGGATCCATGTTTTGGATCAAATCTGGGAATGATGGTCCCATACACCAAGGCAACCAGTACCACCAGATCTTTCATTTGTTGAGTCATCCCACACTGCTGAGGGGGATGACATGGAGGGCTGATCTTATCTCCTTGCTGATGGAGATATTGTATATTAGTTTATTTTTCTGTTTCGTATTTTTAAGTTATTTTGTGTTGGTATATTTTTCTCTGATGTTTTAATGTGTGCATTATAGTTTCTTCTATATGCCACTATTTGTTCTATTGTGCAGGATTTTCTTCCTTCTTGGGGTTTAATTATTGCTGAGGACAGCAATGCTCTAAATCTGGGAATGGTAGGCTTGCACCTTATAACTGCAATTCTTCTATCAGGGGAGATATTCTAACTCTTTTAATTTTCTTAGTTATTTTTATAGTTATTTGGTGTGCCATTAAGTTTTTTTTAAAATAAATAAAAAAATAAAAAAATGTGTGTTTTGAACAAATCCCAGGTTTAAATGTGCTCATCTTTTTAATGTACATGATTAAATTCTTGGAATATATTGTATGACTTTCTGACATAACATTGCATAGGCATAATTAGATTGCATGATTGCTCGTTTGTCTGAACTAAGATTGTGAATTCTTATAATGTCTCAAGTCAATTTTCTTGAGTCTGCATTGAAACCATAGCTGTGAGGTTTTGAGCCTAAAACTGAAACTTTTGTTGAGAGGCCTCACTGTTGTAATACTCTAGAACTTGATTTGTTTCTCTGTGATGCATGCATTGATTGATATGATAAAGGAATTTTGTTCTTATTAGCTATTGGCCAAAATAGCCCACCTGTATGAAATTTTCCCTTGCTAGCCCTTTGAGCCTGAACAGATTTGTTGTAAAATGACCTGTGGCCTGATTAATGGCTTAGCCAATATTCATAGGACTTACCTTAGAGATTGAATCAATGAATGTGTTGAAAATAAAATAAAGAAATTGAGGTAAGCTCCATAAAGGTCAAGGAATTAAGGGATGAAAAAAATTCATATGTACCCTTTTAAAAAAAAAGGGTAAGTGAAAAACAAGAAAAAGGAAAAAAATAAAAGGTGGTTGGAAGGAACTAATTCCCGAAATTCTGTGGGAATGTTAGTGAATCAAAACAATTGATTGAATCTGTTAAAAGTGAGATAATATCAGTTTTCAATCTCTTGGTTGTTTGAGCTACTATCCAAATTTTCCTACCTATTACCCCGGCCAAGTTACAACCTGTGAAGTCCTTTTGATCAATTGATGCATGTGTTTGATTCTTCAATTTTAAGAATTTTTGAGAATATAATCAAGCATATGGTAGTGTTATAGCTTTGAGTAATTGAGTGCTCATGATACCCTTAAACACTGAGTGTTGAGTGAACATTATTTATCTGTGTGAGGGGTAATCAATGTAGACTTGTATATTTAAGAAGCTGATGACATTATTGGAAGTTCATAATATTGAGTCAGGCATGCATGGCATATTGTATCTGATAGTGTCTATGATTGTTATGTTGGATTAAGTGAACAATTCCTGGATTAAGTCTTTTACATTGCTGGGGACAGCAACGTTTAAATCTGGGAATGGTTTGATGTGCCTCTGGCAAGTGTGATTTTTATGTGTTAAAATTGACAAGAATTGAGTCATAAGAGAGCAATTTAAATACATATTTGCTAATTATGTTGATTCTTTGTATGTCAATAATATGCATCTTTTAGTTGTGTTTTTACAGGAAAAAGAAGTGAAATTTTGAATTCAAAATTTGATTTCAAAATTTGAATTCAAAACTTTTTTTAATTTAATTCTTACGTTACGTAATAAGTTTTAATTTAATTCTTCAGTTACGTAATAAGTTTTAATTAAATTTTCAGTTATACGTTTCACGACATTTTCGGGAAAGAATTACTGTGCTGTGCGAGGAAAAAAAGAGTCTTATAAGTAGAACTCTTCACAAAACCCGAAGGGGGAACTCAGAAATTGGGAGGCAGATCTAGACACTTTGAGAGGAATAGCACACGGATCAGCATTTAAAGCTCATCATGTCAAATTCCAAATTATCCTTGATCAACTCTGCACCATTTAAATCACATCTCAAACTATTCTCAATTAACGCTGAAGCAATTAAAGGAAGAATCTGCAATCAAAGCGCTGAATCAAAGCACGGCTGGCACTACAGAAAATAAGGATATGATACTTTGTCAGCATTACATCACGCTGAAGTGTCATCCTCATCTATTCACAAACCATCACATGGACCAGGAACAGAAACTCAAGTATAAAAGGGTGGTCCTCCACCATTCCATTCCATTCATATCTGGACCGGGAGAAGAAAGGGACAGCTGTGGAGTTCTTCGCGTTCTTCGTTCTTCATCTTCTTCTTCTTTTTCTTTCTCTTTTATTTTTAGTTTATGTTGAATTTTAGATCAGCGATCAGTATGTTGATCGGCTAGATCTTTTTATTGTAGTCAGGGTCACGATCCATATGTGAACCCTTGACATGAAGGATTGATTTGTGGTTTTTAATTTATATAATTATCTTTATCTTTACTCTGTGCGAATTTTATATTCCCTTTGTTAGAATTGATCAATCTGATAGTTGGGGATATTCTGAGGATCAAAACCCTAGATAGGAATATTGGGGTTTTGATCTGGAAAGGGGTAAGATAACAATCTGTATACGTGCTAGGAATAGACGTGTATACGATTGCAGATGCTTAAATTATCGCGCCCATTGCTTGATCCCATGAGAAACATTACAAGGAATTGGGGTTTCTCATGGGATTAAAGGGTTAACCCTGCAAGGAATTGAAGGTTAACTACTAAATCTTTTTAGATGATAATTTATCTGAGTGATTATATAAATGATTATTATAAATCAATCCGGAGTAAAAAACGGGGATCATTGGGTGAATGAACCCTGGCTACAATGCTTTTCTCATATCCTTTTTACAAATCATTTCTCATTTTTATTGTTTTATTTCTCAAAACAAAAATACAAAAATAAGTCTTTTATTTTCAGATTTGAATTTCCATCAATTTGACAATATTTGTCACAACCCTATTTGAATTCTTCCATCCTTTGAGAAAAAGTTTAATTGATATTAGATCCCAATCCCTGTGGAGACGAACTTTTCTTATCACTTTATTACTTGTGCGATCGGTATACTTGCCGGAGAGCATCAGAAGACGATGCCTCTTTCAGGTATGATTGTCCGGTCTACTGTGGTGTTGCCCGCCTTTAACTTCTTCCCTGTTCGGGTTCTCTTATTTGAAGCGGAAGCAACGGGGATGATGGCTTTTTGGCGTGTCATAGTGTAAGCTCTGAGTTAGGGGAATGTGGTGAGGAGTAAAAGATTTTTGCTTTCTGAAAGTTGAAGGAGTTGTAAGGATGAAGAAGGTGGGTTGATGTTCGTTTATAAAGGAAAGATAGAAGGGGATGTGAGTTACGGTGAGTGGTGGACAGGGGAGGGGGAGCGTGGGTCTTTAATGCGTGTGGGAAAAGTAACTGTCTTCTGCTCTGACGGTTCCCTTCTTTTTTTCGAAAACTGCCACCTCTGTTTGATTGGTGTGACAGTTATGACTAAGAGCTACTGTCCAGTCGATTGCTTCAGCCGCTCAATCTTCCTTCTTCTGTGTAATCTGCGGCACATTACAGACCCTTAGATGAAAAGGTGCAAGTGGGAATAACCTACTCTAGAGTTTAAGCTCTGAAGAGCTAAGTTCTAGGTATTGGTTGCTCCTGGTTTTTGGGATCAGGTTGCTCAGGAGCAACCCAAAACTAGCTTCCTGCAATGGTTAGCAAAAGATTTTCTTATTTTTAAACTAAACATAAAAAGAAAATCTGGGTTGTCTCCCAGTAGCGCTTCGTTTATAGTCCTAGCTCGACTTGATGCTCCCTTGTTCAAACTTTGGCTGGGTCATCGAGATGAGAAGTCTGTTCATCATGCTCATTGATCCCCCTGTTGTACTTTTTGAGTCTGTGTCCATTCACTCTGAACGTTGCTCCGGAGGTCTCATTAGCAATAGTGAATGCTCCATTGGGGAGTGCTTCCGTAATTTCGTAAGGTCCTTCCCATCTTGATTTCAGCTTCCCAGGGAACAACTTCAGTTTAGATCGATACAACAACACCTTGTCTCCAACTTCTAGCTCCTTGTCGATCAGCTTCTTATCGTGCCACTTTTTCATTTGCTCCTTGTAGAGGTTGGCATTTTCATATGCCTTGCTCCGAAATTCCTCCAGTTCATTTAGTTGGAGCAACCTCTTTTCCCCAGCCAACTCGACATCCATGTTTAACAAAGTAATTGCCCAAAATGCCTTGTGTTGGAGTTCCAGAGGTAAATGGCAAGCTTTTCCAAACACTAGTTTGTAGGGAGAGCACCCAATAGGTGTTCGGTAAGCTGTTCGATATGCCCATAGGGAGTCATCTAGTTTGCTGGACCAATCCTTCCTGTCTGGGTTCACCACCTTCTCCAAGATTCTTTTTATTTCCCTGTTGGACACCTCCACCTGCCCACTGGTCTGTGGGTGGTAGGGGGTGGCAATTTTGTGTTGCACTCCATATTTCTTCAAAAGTGATTGGAATTGTCTATTCACAAAATGGGTACCCCCATCACTGATCATTGCTCTGGGAGTTCCAAATCGGGTGAAAATGTTTTTCTTGATGAACTTTAGCACAATCCTGGCATCATTGGTGGGGGTGGCTATGGCTTCTACCCATTTCGACACATAGTCGACTGCAACAAGTATATATTTATTCCCAAAAGAAAGTGGGAAGGGTCCCATGAAATCTATGCCCCACACATCAAACAACTCAATCTCCATTATTGGGACAAGGGGCATTTCATGCTTTCTTGTGATGTTCCCTGCTCTTTGACATCTGTCACATTTTCTTACAAAGATATTAGCATCTTTAAACAGGGAAGGCCAGTACATACCTGACTGTAGTACTTTAGCTGCTGTCCTTGCTCCGGCAAAATGTCCCCCATAAGGGAAACTGTGGCATTGCTCCAGTATTTTCTGTTGCTCTTCTTCAGGAATACATCTTCGCAGTAGTTGGTCGGAACACCTCTTATAAAGTAAAGGGTCATCCCAAAAATATTGCTTGGCTTCATGATGGAACCTCCTTCTTCCTTGGTAACTTAAATGATACGGCTCTACACCAGCAGCCAAGTAATTTGCAATATCTGCAAACCAAGGAGCATTCCTTTCAGAGATCATAAGCAATTGCTCATCAGGGAATGTTTCCTTGATCTGATCTTCTTCTTGTGAACTCCTCCTCTCTAATCGCGATAGGTGATCGGCAACCTTATTGTCACTTCCTTTCCGGTCTTTAATCTCGAGATCAAATTCTTGGAGCAATAGTACCCATCTGATCAATCTTGGTTTTGCGTCCTTTTTGGCAAAGAGTTGCCTAATCGCTGAATGATCAGTGAATACTGTAACCTTGGAGCATATCAAATATGATCTGAATTTGTCGCATGCAAAAACAACTGCCAACATTTCCTTCTCCGTTACTGTGTAGTTGGCTTGTGCCGGAGTAAGGGTTCTGCTAGCGTAGTATACAGTTATGAAAATTTTATCCTTCCGTTGCCCAAGTACTGCTCCTAAGCCGAAATCGCTGGCGTCACACATCAATTCGAAAGGAAGACTCCAATCTGGGCTTTGAATGATAGGAGCGGACACCAGCCTTGACTTGAGCTCCAGGAAGGCTGTCATGCATTTTTCATCAAAATTGAACTTCCTATCTTGCTCTAGAAGTTCACAGAGTGGTTTGGCAATCTTGGAAAAGTCTTTAATGAAGCGCCTGTAGAACCCCGCATGTCCTAAGAAGCTTCTGATACCTTTCACAGTGGTTGGGGGAGGTAGCTTCTCAATTGCCTCCACCTTAGCTCTGTCCACTTCGAGGCCTTTGCTTGAGATCTTGTGTCCTAGCACAATGCCTTCTCTCACCATGAAGTGGCATTTTTCCCAGTTCAGCACTAGATTGCTCTTGACACATCTTTCCAGTACCTGTTCAAGGTTATTAAGACAAGTAGAAAAAGAGCAGCCAATAACAGAAAAATCGTCCATGAAAATCTCTACTGCTTCTCCTACTAAATCAGTGAATAAGGCAAACATGCATCTTTGAAAAGTCGCGGGAGCATTACACAGTCCAAATGGCATTCTTCTGAATGCAAATGTTCCAAAAGGGCAAGTAAAAGTAGTTTTGTGCTGGTCTTCTGGAGCAACCGGGATTTGGTTGTATCCCGAATACCCATCTAAAAAACAGAAGAATTCTTTCCCAGCCAAGTGATCAAGCATTTGATCAATAAAAGGAAGAGGGAAATGATCCTTCCGGGTTGCATTATTCAGCTTCCTATAATCTTGACAAATCCTCCACCCAGTTATCTTTTTGGTGGCTATTAACTCATGTTTGTCATTTTCAATCACAGTAATGCCACCTTTCTTTGGAACGCATTGCACTGGAGCAACCCACTTGCTATCAGAGATAGGATAAATTATACCTGCATCAAGCCATTTGATGATTTCCTTTCTTACTACCTCCTTCATATTAGGATTCAGTCTCCTTTGATGTTCTACAGAGGAGCTATCAGGATCTTGGAGCAGAATTTTATGCATGCAAACTGCTGGGCTAATTCCCTTTATGTCAGCCATCGTCCAGCCGATTGCTCCTCTGTAATCTTTGAGCTTCTGTGTGAGCTGCAGTTCCTGTTCATGAGTTAGTAAAGAGGAAATAATCACAGGGAGAGTGTCTTCTTTACCCAAATAAATGTACTTCAGATGTTCGGGCAAGGGTTTTAGCTCCAAGTGGGGTGGCTGCTCTACTGAGGGAAGTTTTGGTGTTTGCTCTTGCTCCGATCGGTTCAAGGATTCAAAGATCCTTTCCTTCTTCTCTCCAGTGTGTACAGAACTGATGGACACCAGATACTCCTCCAATTCTTCAAAGTCCTTCATGCCTATTTCTGACTCTGACTGCAAATGCTCCTGCTGTTCTTCTCTTATGATCAAATCAAGAGTTGAAATGCTGGAGCATTCCTCAGTGTTATCTTCATCAAACTTCATTGCTTTCATAACATTGAACTTTACCTCCTCTCCATTCACACTCATGGAAAGTTCTCCCTTTTTAACATTTATGACAGCATCGCCAGTAGCAAGGAATGGTCTGCCAAGAATTATTGGAACTTCTTGGTCTGCCTCAAAATCCAATATGATGAAATCCGCTGGTAAAATAAATTTATCTACTTGGACAAGGACATTCTCGATTTTTCCTTCTGGCTTAGCTATGGATCGATCTGCAAGTTGGAGAGTGATTGTGGTTGGTCTTGCCGCTCCTATGTCGAGCTGCTTGAAGATAGAGGCTGGCATTAAATTTACACTCGAGCCCAGATCACAAAGTGCTCGACCAAGATAGTTCTTCCCAACCGTACATGGAATAGTAAATACTCCAGGATCCTTCAGTTTGGGAGGAATCTTAGTCAGGTACTTGCATGATTCTTCAGTGAGGGCTACAGTCTCAAACTCCTCAATCCTTCTTTTTTTTGACAGAACATCCTTCATGAATTTTGCGTATGAAGGCATTTGTTCCAGAGCCTCCACCAGAGGGACATTTATGTGAAGCTGTTTTAACAAGTCTAAAAACTTGCTAAACTGCCTATCTTCATGCTGCTTTTTCAACCTCTGTGGGAAGGGAGGCTCAATGGGTTCACTCCTTCTTTTGCATGGTGGGACATAAGTTGGGATCGAAACTGGTTCCTTGTCCTTCTTTGCTCCATCATTCACTCCGGATGTTGTGGCCTCGGGTGTGATTTCATCCTTCTGAACCCTCTCCTTGGGTTCTGTCTGAACTTGAGGGTCAGCGGTTCCCTCGACTCCTTCTTCCAACGGCTGGCTTGCTGATTGGCGTTTACGAGACCGTGCCACTAAATCTGGAGGTGGCAGAATTTTTCCATCTCGTAAACTCACCGCATTACAATGCTCCTGATCTTCCTGGGATGGCTTCTCTGTGTCACTAGGGAGTGTCCCTGGTTGTCTCTGTTTGAGTGCTCCAGCCAACTGACCAATTTGGGTCTCCAGGCTTCTCATTGCTGCACTGTTCTGGTTCATGTATTCCTTGACACAAGTCTCAAAAGATTGGGACTTCCCTTCACCCTTATCCCAGTTTTGATGGTTCTGCCTGGGATATGGGGGTCGATTCTGGTAGTTTCCTCCACTACCTCCAGCATTGTTCTGACCCTTCCATCCCCGGTTGTCATTACTCCTGTAATTATTGTCATAACCACCTGCATAACACACAGCAGCCAAATTGTTACATTCTTCAGTTTCATGAGGACCTTCGCAAACGGAGCAACTTTGTCTTGATTGAGTCAAGAGAAGTTGCTCGGTTGGTCCTTTCTGTTCCATGGGCTTCCAATTTTTTATAGTGTTCTGGAGCGAAGCCATCTGAGCTGAAAGAGCATCAGTTGAACTTAGCTCTAGAACTCCTGCCTTTTTGGGAGCATGGTCCCGTGTCGTGGGCCATTGGACATGTTTTTTTGAAAGTTTTTCTAGTAACCGGTAAGTTTCTGCATAAGTAAAATCCAAAAGATCTCCCCCTGCAGCCGCATCAACAGTGGCTTTTAATGGTGGGGTTAAGCCATGATAAAACGTGTGAATAATGCCCCAATCAGAAACTCCATGATTTGGACATATTCGTATTAATTCCTTAAATCGCTCCCACGCTTCATATAGACTTTCCCCATCATACATTTGGAAAGATGCTATATCAGCCCTCACTTGGGCTTGTTTTGCTTGGGAAAAAAACGGGTAACAAACTGCTCACATAGTTGTTCCCAACTAGTGATAGAATTTGGGGGCAATGTTCTCCTCCACTCCTTGGCTTTTCCTGCTAAGGAAAATGGGAAAAGCCTCATTCGCATACTTTCCTCTGGAATACCATGAACTCTGAAATTATCAGACATTCAGCGGAGGAGGAACATAACCTCGCTCTGGACCATTTCTGAAGGGAGCATCCATATCATTCAATGATGGTCCTCTTCCTCCATTCAGTCCTTCATCATTTTCATGATTGTTATTGTTTCTATTGTTACCATTCCCTCCGTTATTTAAAACTTCAGCCATTGTATGATTTCTTAACCTTTGAACTCTTCTTCTGTTTCTGAAGGTTCTCTCGGGTTCTGGATCAAAAACTATTATTTCCAGTCCAAGTTCTGTAGGTTCTGTGCTCATACAATGGAAAGTGGTTAATCAAAAAGAAATTCAAAAATATCAACGGTGTTTCCTCTAAAACGCCCTTTCTTGCCAAATGATCCCCGGCAACGGCGCCAATTGCATGGTCGAACCGCGAGCTGCTCGGGAATAATTTAAAACGGCAACGAGCAGCCAATTAGAGTTACACACAGGGAAACCATGCTGCCTTCTCAAAAGAGCATGGATTCACATGGCAGTGCTCCTCATTCCGGGTGTTTCTCCCTCCTTTCTTCAGGCTAAACTACCCCAAGATCTTAAGACTGCTCCACACGCCCCTGTCAGTGTTTCATCAACCGAGTGGTCCCGGGATGAGGTTGCAGCCCAAGTGGTTTCACAGAATCAATAAATTTAACCAAAGAGCAACTCAGATTTCATTCATAAAATATGTGTTCCTTACAAAGTTATCCTAAGACAAAAGGGATCACTCTTGACGAACCTTACCTACTTAA